>VDFB02369344.1:0-47351 GCA_007258455.2 Sequoia sempervirens
CAACATCCATTTCGAAAGAAACCTAGAAAAACCCAGAGAAAAGTTCTATTTTTAGAAAGTTTCTAAAAAGATAAATTTTCCTAAAATTTAGGGCCAAAAAATTGAGACCTGGGTTTTGTAGACTTGGTCACTCTGAGCAGACCTAGATCATAATTTTTTAAAATTTTCAAGTTTTTGACCCTCATGAAAGACATGTAAACCCCAATTTTGACCTTTTGACAATTTTGACAAGACTTTTACTCATTTCTTCAAAATGCCTAAGTGTAGCAAAAATTTTAATTTGGGGTACAACATAGACAATTGGAAACTTACCCTTATGCATGTGTAGTGTTTTTGGTGCTTTCATGTCGCATCTTCAGTCTTGAGTGTTGGATTTTAAAAATGTCTAATTAATGCATTGTAAGCTCCAATATATCGAGCACTTGTATTTTGGAGTTGTATGTTAAAGTTTTATTGAAGTACCATTATGTTGCCGGAATTACTCCAGAATTGAGAAGTGTGAAGACTCCTGCAAGAGCATAGCTCTACAATTATATTGTAACTTATTTATTGTTGTTGAATAATATAATTGAGTCGTGTTTTGGAGTGTGGGGTTTTTCTCCTGAAAGAGTTTTCCCTGCGTAAAATTATGTGTTATTATTTTCATTGTTTATCTGTTTATGAATATGTATGTGCATCTAAATCTGTAACAGCTAAAGGTGTTTAAGAAAGTTTTGCAACTCTCTCCTGCTTAGATCTGTGTAGGAAGCATCTTTCGCGCACTTGGCTTCCTTTCACTACTTGAGTGATTTGGAAAAGACGTGTAGAACTGATGATGGTTGGTTGGGTAACAGTAGGCCATTTCATCTAAGAGGTCATACTTCCCAACTTTGCAAAGCAATGAACTTTGACATGTATGGGAGATATGGGAGGACGGTGGACTTTGATAACAAGAGAGGTTATATAAGTAGCAAGCATTTGATTTTTCAAAAGAGAAGAAAATGTTGTAACCTACTGTGTAGTGAGATGAATGACCCAATAAGGCTCACTCTGAGGAACTGTAGGTATTTCATCATAATTGGATTGCATTATCATGGCTTTTGGTGGTTATTGCTAAACCAAATCACAGTGGATACTATAAGTGTTGGTGAGAAGACTATTTTGTGCATTAAATCATTTTTGGAGCCATCATCACTCTTGGAGGTTATCTTCAGTCATGCTAGTAGGTGAATTTCTTCACTGGCAGCATTGTTAGTGGGGTGCTTTGCTTCTTGTTAGCATGTGATATGGTCAAGAGACACAAGTAATGGTGGTTAGAACTTAGACCATCCTTGTATCATGCCTTGTTATGGAGTGCATACACCTTGCTTTGAGCATTGATGGTGTTGACTTCAACATGAAAGTTATCATTCACGAAGAATGTTATCCTCAAGTCAACATTAAGTGGGATGCCAGTATGAATAACATTGTCCCAAGACTTACCTGATTATAAAATCCATGGAAAGTATGACTTTGTTAGTGGTCCCAATGAGTTATCAACTTGTGTCTTCCATGGGAAGAAAGCAAAATCAATGTGTGAACCCTTAGTCAAGTTTATGGGGAGATATTAGAGTGAATAATCATTGACCATGCTTCCTAAGTCAATTGTATATGACAAAGCCATTAGGGTAAGTAAAAATCAATGTTAACGTTCCCCCATGACACCAATGAATGAACACAACAATGGTGATACTGATAGTTCATTCATATTTTAAATTTAAAAGGCTGAGGGATACCCCAAATTATTATTTTTTGATACACAGGGTATCCCTGCGACCCCCCGCCCAGAGACACCTAGAGGCAAGTGGGGAGGCGAGACTAGTCCCTGAGGGGGTTACTACGGAGCCCGCAACCGCATAACACCTTGTAAACTCGGGAGCGGAGTCAAACCCAAGACCTTGGGGAGCAAACCCAAGACTACCCCAAATTATTATTATGATAGTTCATTCATATTTAAAATTTAAAAGGATGAGGGACATCACAACACTTGATCAACATATTATAGAGTGAAGATTATTTTAGTACAAAGTATCCTGTCATATATTCTGCTCAATTATTTTGATATGTATACAATGCGTGAATAATGACACGTATTGGTTATTCGAAGAAATTGAAAACCATAATATTTTACACCGAATTTTAAGCATTAATATTAATGCACAAATTTCCATAGAAGTCTAATAGACATGTTTCTCGTGTTATCACCAAGACTATGGTACATTTGGGATGGATAAGTCATGCTTTGTCTTAATATTTAAGGTGAGACACTAGTTTCAGGTACCTTCTTTCTAATGAATTATTGAGTAGAAAAACAAAAATGGCAAATAAAACATAAAAGTAACTGTGAAATCAACAAATCACATAAAAGGTATCTAGAATCAAAACTCTCAAGCCTAACTATTTGGCTTGGCTTTTCCTATTGAGTGCTGAAAAATGAAAATTACAAGGGACTACAGAATAATATCAACATCTTGGAATGCTGTCAATGCCTGTCTCAGATTCTATTGCACAAAAGATGTGTATGCCTCATCTTAAGTGCTCTGGCCATGTTTATAACCATATATGGTATGCCTTATGTATTTCTGAAAATGGTAATTAAATCATGCTGAGAATTTTCCTGCAAATACAATTAAAATCTGTTTCAACTTCTACCAAGTTCCTTATGAGTGCCTTGTTAGATGTTTTAGTACCAAAAACTTGGGGAATTTCTCACAGTTATTTGATGCTATTCTTACCAGAATAATTTACTAGATTACATTGCAAATACACAAATAAAGCAAGCAAGTACTAGTTGATTTATCTTCATATTTCTACCATTTGAAAACAGTGTCAATGCCTATGTCAGATTCTATTGCAGGAAAAATGTTTATGCCCTATATTAAGTGACCTGGCCATGTTTATACCCTGTTTAATGTATTTCTGAAAACGGTACTAATATTTAATTACATGAAACAAAGAATTTTATTGCAAATAAAATTAAAATCTGTCCCAGCAAGTTCCTTAAGAGTACCTTGTTAGATACTTCAGAATCAAAAATCCCTGGGAATTTCTCACACCTACTTAATGCTATCCTTACCAGAATAACTTATTTGATTACATTACAAAGGTTCCAATAAAGCTAGCAAGTAATAACTTATTTATCTTCATATTTCTACCATTTGGAGAGAGTCCCAGCTAACTCAAACGTAAAGAAAAACATTCAGGCTATGATTGCTATGAGCATTTATAAGACTCAGAATCTTCCAAATTGTTGGTTAAAACAAACCACTGGCGGAAAGTGCCTTGTTTGATATATGAAGAATTTATTTTGCACTTCAATGAAAAATAAAAAGCTTTACAGTAGTAGTTTCTTAGGAAATTATTTTTTCATTGAGAGTAAAATGTCATTAAAAACTGTTCAGTATTGAAAGATGCTTCTTGTATACATCTAACCATTAGTCTAAAGCAAAATCAATATCATAATACTAGTTTAAAATAACAAAAATTAGATATGTTCAGAATTCCTTTTACACTTGTGTAATGAAAGGGTTGAGCAAAATCACCTGCCAAAGCACCAAAGTAGAGGTTTTGAAGACACTCTCAGCAGCCCAGACATAGATTCCAACAATATGCAATCCTCCGACTAGCATTTTGGAAACCTGAATGGATAAAGCCATGTAGGGTATTTATTCCTTTACTTTAAGCCAAAAAGATAGTAAAAATATCCAAATACGAAAATTCCCATAATCTCAAAAGACAAAACTCCGTGACATTGTGACTGTGAAATACATAAAAGTCCTAGATAGCATTTGACTGATTTTCTAAAAAGTGTTTTCCATCTGTTGCTTTCAACGAACTCAAATTTTGCCAC
Source organism: Sequoia sempervirens (assembly GCA_007258455.2). Classification (NCBI taxonomy): domain Eukaryota; kingdom Viridiplantae; phylum Streptophyta; class Pinopsida; order Cupressales; family Cupressaceae; genus Sequoia; species Sequoia sempervirens. Next base: position 3,869 of record VDFB02369344.1, read on the forward strand.
TGGAGGCATCATGGAATGACAAATATTCAACACTAAATAACAAAATAGAAGAAATCAAGACAACAAATACCACTCTGCAAGTGAAATATTTTATAATAATCCACACAAACTTGATAGGGGTTGTGGTTAGCAGATGAGAATTCCACAATGTTAATTACACAGTACCAAACATCTCAAATAACTTACAATTTCTTGTGAGAATCAGAGCTCACAATGTTTCCTAAGCTGGTTTACTGTCGATCTCAGGCTTTGACCCAAAAACTTTTGATTATTTCCTCAAATTTACAGTTAATTTCCCCAGCTTCCCCGATTTTAAATCTGGGTGATGAATTCTGTCGGTGCTGTGTAAATGGAATGCCACTGTGGTCAATTTAGACTTCATTGTAAATGGACTTCACAATGAAAACACAGCTCCCAGATTCGGCAGGATCTGGTCTAAATCCAACTAGATCTGAATTATTTTGACTGACCAGATTTGTCTGATTCAATCCAGATTTTTCAATTCCTATAGAAATTTTACCCTTATTTTTTTTAATTATGGATTTGCGAATTTTTGTGGCCTCCCAAACTGAAGCAAATTTTCAAACCTGGTAGCTATGGATGAAACAAAAGCTGAGATCCAACATTAACAGCAAATTGCACTTTACTATGACAAATAAAAACTCAATCAGCTAAGCATTTGCTTTTGTGTGTGTGTGTTTTGTATAGGTAAATAGGGGCAGAAGATTGGATGCAGCAAACCATCAGAATGGGACAAAGTAAATCAGACTCAAACAAGGTCACCAGTGCCTTTTACAATCAATATATGTATAACAAACAGCCTTACTGAGAAACTCATGTCATCTTACCAAAGTTATTAACAGACCATATGTGCACAGCCAAATAGATAGATGGCTATGGTTTTATTAACATCCACGAGACCAAAACAGACTAGCAGCCACAAGAATACAGCTACCCTGATCCGTGTGTAAGCAATTTATGCAAGCTTAAGAAAAGTGAAAAACGGCTCATCTTAATACCCCAGAGCTACAAAACAAGCATATTCTCTTTTCCATCCCTTTATTTGAAGTAGCCCATCTACAAGTTTTACACCTAAGTTGGGTAACTCAGTCTTCAATTGGGATGCAAGAACATAGTATCAACAATTGAGGTGTCCTCAGGCGTTACGCCTTTTGCCTAAAAAAAAAAACAATTGAGGTGTCTCTATAACTAGCCCAAATCTCCCAGTAAGCGGACAATTCCATGATATGCTAATCTGACTCACTAGCCACACAATGGTTATTTTCTCTTCTTCATCTCTTCCTTTGGATTCACCCATATACTAAATTCTTTGGCTTAGATAGTAGCCAGGTTCTTGGTTTTCTTTCATATCCATGGAACTATGATCATACAGCTCATAGAGACCTTATTTTGTAATTAAAAATGATATTAATTTATAGCTACAGTTACCATTATATGTATACACAGTGTACAAAGGTACGTGTATAAGTGTGTGTATTTCATTATCATTAGATCTATAAATTGATGTCTTCCTGCTGCACCCTGTCGAGGAATTCTGTTGAAATTAAGGAGACAAATTTTACTCAGGTAGAACCAATTTTTCCTAAGATTGGATGAATCGTTGAATTTGATTCCATTTACATTGAGAGAGAGAAAAATCATTTCGAGTCCATCTAAATATAGACTAGTAGAAACTTGAAGGTGGTCCCAGGGACAACTGCAGCTATCTCTTAGCCTTTATATCATCAGACAATTCACTGAATCTATAACACAGAAACGAAATAAACCTAAAGGCATGATTATTTGATATGGGATCGCTAGATAGAATTTTCTATATAAAGAGCTCTAAACTACATTGCTAATACATCACACATCCTGATCATAGATCACAGAGTCTGTTCCCGAGCTAAAATATCGATCTATTTCAAATTTTGTAAAACAGTTAATGAAATGTCAATCTAAGAAAAAACTAATTTGCCATATAACATTTTACAGTTCAGAAATATGTTTTTGAAACCCATACTATAATTTAAAATAAGAAATTAGGGCTCTACCTGGCGGGCATGTTCTCCAACCCATTCAACATCAATTATCAGTGAAGATGAATCTGCCATTGATTTACCCTTAGAAACCTTCTTCTTATCTACTCTCCCACTCCTGGAAGACTCTGCATTTTCAGATATTAGAGAAGCGGGATCAACTCCGTCATTTGTGGGTGTCGGGATGAGTGCAAATACGGAGTTACGGTTGGATTTTGCACCTCCCAGCTTACCAATCGCAAGACCCACCTTCAAATTTCACCGGAAACGATCATTAATTTAACAAACCTGATATTGTTTAGGGGAGACTTATGGTAAATTTATCAATAGAAAATCCGTGCTGTTCAACTCGTTCAAATTCAAATTACAACGCAGAGACAAAATGGATGATGATAAGAAGAGAAGAGAATTTGCTTTTTACTTGAACGGAAATGGCTGACTGTGAGAGGTGAGTTTCCATAGAATTCAAGTGGGTTTCATCTCCTACCACTACTCTCACCATGATTGCTAGCTTTCTCTGGTTCTTCGTGCCTGGATTGTTTTGTTTGCTATGGATTTCAAAACGAGGAGAAAAAACAATTCTAATTCAATTTCACCGACTCTCGGACGGACAGTTTTTATGAATTGGTACTTTATTACAATTGACCTGGATAGAATGCTGAAATTTGCATGCCCATGCGAATTCCCATTTAGTTTTGGGTCCATTTTGATGGAATGTCTTACTGTCATTATATATTGATAAATATTGTATTTTTCTATAAAATTGTTTTTATTTTCTTAATTTTTTTTTTATTAATATTTGTTCTCAATGGTAATATAAATTGATTAAAAGCAGATAAATATCTGTATCTGTCAATAAATAGAATGGTAAAAAAATTGGTTAAAACATATAGTTATGTTTTACAAAGTTAAAATGCAATTTTTTTAAGAAAGAATATTTTTAAAATAAATTATTGTGAATTTAATTGGGTGAGAAGTTTCAGGGCTTTCACATTATTCGAGATAAACAAATACTTTTTAAACAATAAAATATTGAAAGTTTAAATGTATTATATATTGGATGTTGTCCCTTTTCACATCAGTGAATTAATTCATTTGAGATTACTAAGGGTAATTGATTATCGTATCTTACTAGTTTATGTGTTGTTGAACGTACATTATATTGAACAACCACTAGCAACCACGAAATAAGTAGTGAAGATGAGATCAATGGGAAAAGAAGTAGATGCAGGGATTGGGACAGAGACACAAAGTTTGTATTTAGTATTAAATTGTGAACATCGGTTTGCTTGTTTGTAAATCTAAAGATTGGGCAAGGAATAGGAGATATATTTTATAATTACTCTTCTTTGTATGTCAAACTCTACAAAATCTAGGTGGGTTTGCCTTAAATGATACTAAATGAAAAATTATAACACAATTATAGAGTAGTGTGTAGCAGATGTGAAGCTAGTACGTATTAGCAAGGATTTGTAACAAATGGCTAGCGATATAATCCTACTTAATTATGCAATTGTAATGACGATATACTCATCAGTTCCTTAAGGCATTTACTCTATTCATTAAACGGAAATCTATCAATGAAAATAAGATAGTTTCCAAAATTTACAACAGAGAACTCAATAATCGTTGATTATATTATTCAAAAGAATATTTTATTACAATTTGGAGACCATGATATATTGAAGCATGTTTTCATACTAGCTTCAATCAAAATGTATATTGTTAGTACATAAAAAAATTACAAACTTTGAACATTATATTCTAAGACATATTAAATACTAAGCATCTCATGCAAAATTACAACTCTCAAAACCCTTTACAAAGAAGCCTACTCGCCCTTTTAAAGAAAGAATGAGCATGCAAGCTTGAGGAGCAAGTGACATTCGTTATATTTTACATGTGAGAACCAAAACTATGTTGAAATAGAATGGGTATAACAGCCTGTAACAAAAAAGTTCCCTTCTTGCAATTATAGCCAAAAAGCATTGTTGAAGTTGTTGGAGAACATGTCTTCATCTAATGTTGGAGAAAAAAATGGGTGACCCTAATGACCTAGGAAGGTTAACTTAACCATAATATTTTTCTAGCCACAATGCATTCATCTTTTTGGTGGACCATTGGAAATCCAAAACTTTTACCACCTTATCCATATGTGTTATGTATTTGACATCTAAGGTTGCTTTAGTTTCTTTTATGAAACCATCCAAACTGGATTCCAACATTATTAATTTATCTATGTTATTATTTAAGAAAGTTGAATCAAACTCATCACTTGCAAAATTTGAGGAACATAAAGAGGGAAAAATATTGTTATGTTTGGGTTGGAATCATGTTATGTTGTATGTGGAATACACTCGTCAAGAGTTATTATGATCATGTTATTTACCAAATCAAGCAAGGGGGTGGGTGAACATGTACGACATCCACTTCATAGAAGTGAGACACCACTTCTTAGAAAGTGAGTTTGATGCAATTATCAAATCTTTGGCCAAAGTAAATGTAAGTTGCCACTGTGTACACTTGTTGATTCACTATGAGCCAGTAGTGCATAACTAGGTTGAAAAAGTCATGCATGTAGGCAGGTATCCATTGTATGACAACACTAGTTATGTAGGACACAACACCATGCTTAGGTAGGCTATTATTATGAGGGTTATCAGACCAATCTCTTCATTGAAGGGAGGGTCATCTTACAAATTAGGTAGATGTGTAGGGGACCATAGTAAGTCCATGGTTGCAGGAAAAGCATTTGGGTGATACTCTCCCTCATGCAGTTGATAGTAGAGATTTCAGGATGTATGCACCAACAATGGGGCATCTAGACAATTTGTACTTTATTTCATTGAGCTCTTGAAAGCTAAGTATGTAATCATGATCTTGTAACTTTATGGAAAATGTATTTGGAAAATGAAATCATTATTTGGAATTATGTAATTTTACTTTATTTATGCAATCAAATTTGAAATGGGTTTATTTTGAATATGCATCTTTATTATTGAATTGGAATGTTTTTTATTACTATGTGGGGGTAAACTTAAACTTTTCACATATGGGTTAAAACTCAGATGAAAAAAATAGGTGAAACATTGGGCTTGTTACATGTGGTATCAAAGCTACCAAGTTCAGCTCTAGAACCTATGAGCTCACCATGCTAGTATTTCATCCAACATTATGAGAATGTAATGTTTGGACTTCTTGTGCTAGAATGGCATGTCTCAAGAAAACTACAAGGAAGTCAATGATCGAAAATGAGTGCAACCTCAGAGCTAAGAAGCAAACAGAAGTCATTGTCAAAACCATTGAGGGAACCATCTATGACAACACAATATATCTTAGTGACACTAGGATCATTAGCCATGCCTTATATCATGTCAAACAATAAAATAAAAAAAATTTGGGAAGCAACCAATTTTGTACCTCTTGTTTCTCCAGCAAAGTAAGATTTTGTGCCACTTTCTAGGGATATTCCCTTAGAGTGGAGCATTAGTCCAACTTTGATTTTTAGGGACCCTTGTGTACCCTCATTATTTGAAATCATTGCAATTGCCTCTAGTTTTGAATCAGAGGGATATGTCCCGCGAAACTATGTCTCTGAAAGTGAGTTTGAAGGTTATGTTCCCTTCAATTATGTATCTGAACAACAATTTGAGGGATATGTTCCACTCATTTATGTATCTGAAACTAAATCTAAGGGATATTCTCCCCTTGACTATTTGAATAGTCATTATATGTAACTTAAGGATGATTTAAATCCTTTGATCTTAATAAAAATTATGATCTAGAAAAAAATTGTGCAATAATTCTTCTATATGCTTTATTGTATATGAATGTTTGTTTAAAGAAATGTTTTAGAATGTTAAGTAAGCCAGCATAGAAGCTAATAGAAATGGAACCTCCAGGTGGAAGACTACTTTTTTAGAAATGGTTAGAACAATAATCAACCCCAGGGGTAACAATGAGGTGGTCCAAACTTGCAAAAAACTCCAAAGCCAAACTTGATCAAATATTGGTAGTAATGAATGAAATAAGGGAAAGGATTGGCCACCTTAAGCAGGAGGTGAGAGGAGCAAATAGGAAAGAGCGGGAAGTTCCAAATAAAGAGGAAGGAGAGAATTCCAATGATCGCACCACTTTAAGCGATCATGGTAGTGACGAATTCCAATCAAGATATGAGGGAAGTAAGAGGAAACAACTTGCTCATGAATTATCATGGGATATGAGGAAGGTCACCCATCCTAAGTTTGAGGGAACCACCAGTGGAGATGCAGCCAAAGCATGGCTCGTGGAAATGGACAAATATTTCAAGATAATAAATTATTCCAAAATAACCAAGGTCGTATGGGGAGCCTTTCAACTATCTGGTGAAGAATCCACTTGATGGATGAACAAGAAAATGGAGCTTGGATTTAATTCCTTAAGCCTCACTTGGGGCGAATTTGTGGAAATATTTTGTAAGCGGTGGCTTCCTCAACTTTACTTCGATCAAAAGTTAATAGACTTTTAGAATTAAAAGCAAGGAGATTCCTAAATGAATGAGTATTAGGAGAGATTCAATTGTCTTCTCGAGTATGTACCTCTATACCAAAAGGATGAGCAGTTTCGAACTAGAAAGTTCATAATGGGTCTCAACACCCAAATTGGAGAAGTAGACATGCACAAACAAGCTATTATGAACTTAGTGTATGGAAAAACTATCAAACAAGAACAAAAGCTTAAGTTTATCTCAGTCTACCATGAAAGAAGCCAAAAAAAGTTTAATTGGTTGCAAGCCAATCAACCTTCTAAGAAGCCAAGTGATTAACATGATTATCAAAAGAAAGGAAACAAGGGATTCTACAATAACCATAATGAATCAAGAGGGGATTGTAGGGGTAATAATAATAACAACCCCAGCAAGAACAAAGGCAATTATGGGAATCCAACATCAAGGTAGGGGTCAATAAGAGGATGTTTCTCATGTGGTGGAGATCACTCTGCAAGTTAGTTTCCCATCAAGCCACTAGCGATGCAACCTCATGGAAATCCTCTACCTCCTCAACAAGCAATGTTCCAACAAAAAAATCATGCAGTACTAGACAACTAGTAAGCAAAGTATCAAATCACTCTCATAGAAATCCCAAGTACTTTGTATGGCACACCTATTTCAATTCCAATAGATACTGGTGCTACAAAAAAAAATGTTTCTCCTAGTATAGTTAGTAAGTTATTTAGAAAATTTGGCTAAATGGAAAAGTCTTGGTCTATTGAGTATGCAATCCAGACAAGAGCTAAGGTAGAGAAATGTTTATTTGAAGCAAGGGTTGGACTTTCAAGTTTCTCTAGAGAAGTAAATTTTTATGTAGCCCCCCTAGGTTCATACAATGTCATACTGGGAATGAATTGGTTGTGGAAGCATAAAGCCAAGGTTGATTGTCATGCTAAGACTGTAGAATGTTTAGACGACCTTGGGAATTGGGTATTCTTGCAAGGAACACCTGGGGAAGTTGTCAAAAATCTCTGTCGTACAAATACATAGGGCTAAGAAGAAGGGAAGTCAATCATTTGTGATCAAAATAGAAAAACTGGAAGAGTGAAAGAATTTCATCTCTTAGGATGGCGTAGTGTACTATGGACCCCGAGATCTCTAGGAAGTCGAGGAAGGAGAAATGGTGGAATCAAGAAAATTGGATATGGAAAAATGTCCTAAGGGACTTTGTGGATGTATTTCCAAATGAGCTGCTTGGATTACCTCCCAAAAGAGTATTTGATTTCTCCATTGATATTGTTCTAGGGTCATAACCTATATCCAAAACTTTGTATAAGATGACCACAATAGAGATAATGGAGTTAAAATCTCAACTAGAGGAGTTGTTGTCCAAAGGATTGATTAGATCCAGTGTTTCGCCCTAGGGAGTGTCAGTGATCTTCATGAAGAAGGATGGTCCACTACGCTTTCGTGTAGATTATCATTTGCTAAATAAGGCAATGATAAAGAACGAGTACCCACTATCACGTATCGACAATATTTTTTATCAAATGCAGTGAGCAATAGTGTTTTCAAAAATTGATCTATGACAACCTTTAGGACTAGGTATGGTCATTATGATTTTGTGCATTCCAACCTTTTGGACTAACAAATGCACCTACAACATTCATGAACTTGATGAATAATGTGTTCATGGATTGCCTAGCTACTTCAAGAATGAAGAACATTTCTAGCATCTAGGGATTGTTCTTCAATGTCTAAGAGAGAATAAGCTTTATGGAAAACTTTTGAAATGTACCTTCTTTCAAAAAGAAGTGTAGTATTTTGGTCTTGTGATTTTAGCTGATGGGATTGCAGTTGATCCAACAAAAATTAAGGTAGTACTTGAATGGCCAATACCAAAGAATGTTCCAAAAATCCAAAGCTTCATGGGTTTGGTAGGATATTATCGAAAGTTTGTAGCTAACTTTTCCATGATAGCTTTTCCCATCACATCATTATAGCGAAAAGGGAAAAAGTTTGAATGGTCAAAAAAAATTCAAGCTACATTTGACCAACTTAAGAAGAAGTTAACTACAACTCCAATACTAAAAGTACCAGATTTGGATGGTGATTTTATTGTTATCGCGGATGCTTTAGGAGAAGGTCTGGGTGGAGTGTTGATGCAAGATGGGCAAGTCATTGCCTATGAGTCTAGGAAGTTGAAGCCTTACGAGAACAAATATGCTTCGCATGATCTGGAATTAGTAGCAGTTGTCCATGCATTACAAATGTGGCGGCACTATTTGTTAGGGAAACCCTTTGAACTGAAGACCAACCACCATGGTTTCAAGTATTTGTTTAACTAGCTGAATCAAAATGTATGGAAAAGAGATGGCTCAAATTGATATCAAATTATGATTTTAATATCAATTATATCAAGGGCAAGGAAAACTAAGTTGCAAATGCCCTAAGTCATAGGAGACATATCTCTTCGATGATATCAATTCATATTGATTTCAAGAGTCAAGTGTTGAAGAAATCCAAGGGTGACAAGTACTATGAGCAAGATAAGCAAGCACTCTCGGATGATCTGCAAGATCTAAGCTATGAAGGATTTCACTTTGAACCTAATGTTTTATTAAGGTTTAAGGGAAAAATCTATGTACCCAACTTTGAGGAATTAAGGAATATAGTGTGGAAACAAGTTCGTAATGCACCTTATTCTAGACATCCTGGAGTAACTAAGTTGTTGGCTGATGTAATGTCGTTATATTTCTAGAAAGGAATAAAAAGGGATGTTGTAAGACTTTTAGCAAGTTGATTATGTTAGAACATAATGATCTATTGAGAGGGGGGTGAATTAGTAGATTATAAATTTTTGAACCTAGAGTGACCTTTAGCAGAATTAAACTTAACAACTCAAAAGAGAAATTCAAAGCATAAACAACAAAAGCAATCATAGTCAAGAGAGAGAGAGACATATAATACCAAGTGTACGTGGAAAACCCAATATTGGAAAAACCACGGTGAGAAATGTTGCTAGGGTCTACCATCCTAATCCGGCCTCACAAGCATCAAAGTTATGTTACAGGTTTTAAGGGCTGCAACTTTAAGGAAGCTTTGACTCCGTGTTTTAAAAGCTTCAACTTCAAGGATGTTGCAACACCTTGAACTGAGCTGCAATTCAGTGTTAATGGAGGCTACAACCTCTTACAATAATTTTCAATCAACTATGCATAACATGGTTCTGCTCAACCTATGATGCATCGATTCAACACATTATATTTCTCTCTCTATTCACTCTCACACTATTGTAATCAGATTCTTGTATTTTTATGATTCTTCTTCTTTGTTACAGTTCTCTCTCTCACTTGTTCATCCAAGGGCACACACACTTTTTTTTTAATTCATGCTTTTGTATACTTTCATACGAGCCAAAACCCCCTGTTAGGGTTTTTCAATTGCAATCTACATCAGCAAATGTCAGATCATCAAGCTACTCACATATTTTCTTGTCCATTAATGATGGCATCCAATCAGATTTTCCATATCTCACATCAAGCTACACACCAATCAACCCTCGTTATCAAGAATTTACCAAATTTAGCTCTCTTTTTTACCCCAAAATTTGATATGCATTTAATTTCTTCTTCTGTTCATTTGATTAGATTTGATTTTGATCGAGCATGTCACCTTTTTAGCGTCATCTTCATTAAATGCTCACATGTCAGTTAGCTAGGCAATATGATTTTGTTCACATGTTGGTCACCGACTTGAAACCCTTATTCACACAGACCAGATCGTCAAGTGTGAACACTAGCCAATGATCATCTTGTAGACTAATTAGAAGGTAGAAACATGATCAGGAGACATCCAAAAGCTCATTACAATCTCAACACAAGCTCTGACAACATTATTTGTAGGGTTTATTAAACCAAAGCACTTTAAACAACACTGTCATAATGAAGAGATCACTTCCAAACCACCAAATCAAGAACCATTTGAGTTGAGGGCACATAACAATATTACAAGCCTAATTCCAGAACCATAAATCAAAATATGTAAATGCGGAGGAATGCGGAGCATAATACATTCTCTCTATCACCACCAAATGTAAAGATAAAGCAATTTTCACTCTGGTGAACATAACTCATTTAGCTCTTCATACTAGACGCTCCAACTTGGAACATACCATCTTTAGACATGCGTCTAAATAAATCCCAATCCGCATACAAAGATATTCAATATGCAAGAAATGCGGAGCAAGCTACTGGAACATTCTTACCAGAGACTCAAACTTGGAACACAACATACTAGAGGCTCACTCAAATCTTCATACCAGAGCACCAAACCATGAGCACTCTTGATGGAACACAAATGACCCCATTATATACCTTCTTCCATATTTGCAAGACCTGAAGTGAATCAGTGGATGAATGCAAAGCAAATACATTTCTCTCAGTCCACAAATAACCAACTCTACCGGATCAGTTAACAAACCGGTGAACTCAACTTTCACTCCTCATCAAACTAGCAACTGTAGTCCAAGATATATCACCCATGGATGTCCTTGCACAACACTTCAGATCCGCATATGCATAGGATCAACATTGTAGAAATGTGGAACACACACTGAAGTACATTTTGAACATATACCAAAGCATATTCTAAACCTGCAATCACTTGTGTCCTTTCACTGCAACAACCTATATTGTGTTGACATCAATGAAAACACTGGTTAGACACATATTTGTAACATCTTAAAATGTTAGAGGGTGAAGGCACATCATCACCCTACACAGCTATTGTATCTTCGTGAAGTTTTGAAAAGGAAATGACAAGTCATTAGCATGGATTTTGTGCAAGGTCTTCCAATGTCTAGAAATAAGCATAATGTTAAATTGGTAGTGGTGGATAAGCTTACCAAGGTAGCTCATTTTATTCCAGGGAATCTTTAATAGATGGAGCTTTTGTTTTAGCTCAAAAGTTTATGCAATAGGTGTTTAGGTTACATGGAGTTCCTGAGAAGATTAAATTCTTGACAAGGATGCTTGTGTACCATCTAGGTTTTGAATAACCCTATTTTCTTCACGTGAGACACAGTTGAACATAAATTCAGCGTATCACCCAAAAACTGATGGTCAAATTGAAAGGGTGAACCAAGTGTTAGAGAATCTACTAAGAGTGTATTGCATGGATTAATAATACAACTGGGAAGATTATTTACCCTTGGTGAAATTTGTATATAACAATTATTATCATTCCACAATTAAGATGGCTTTTTTTGAAGCATTGAATGGTAGGAAGTGTCGAACTCTTATAAGCTAGGATAAGTTAGAAGATAGGATAAGCCTCGGGCCAAAAATGCTATCAAAAATAGAGGAGAAAGTATAATTAAGCAAAAGTTAGCGAAACCTAACAATAGGAAAAAGAGTTATGTAAATTCTGAGTAGGTGCCTAGGCATTTCTTAGTAGGAGAAAAGGTTTTGCTCATAATTAAGCCTCACAAGAGTTCTAAAAATTTTGGAAAGTCATCCAAACTAGCTCTGCATTATGTAGGTCCTTTTGATGTTCTCGAAGAAGTTAACCCTGTTGCTTATCAATTTTCTTTACCATTAGCTCTTGTCAAGATGCATAATGTCTTTCATGTGTCATACCTTAAGAAGTACATGCTAGGAGATAATCATGTGATTGATTAGAATGCTCTATAGGAATAAGACCTAGAGTGGTAACAATCGAGCCTCTCAGAGTACTTGAAACAGGCAGGATTGACCTATGCAATAGGGAGGTTCTACAATGCAAGGTCGAGTGGGATTAGTATGCAAAATATTTTGCCACTTGGGAAGATTATGCTGAGATTAACCAAAAGTTTCCTAATGTTTTGCTAAACTTCAAAAGTTCTTGAAAACAATCTTTATTATGTTTTATGTTTTATGTTTGATACTTAAAATCATCGGGGACGATGATTCATAAGGGGGGAATATGTTACACCCCATTGTGTGATTACCAATTACTGCTACTTAGTTAAATGTTAATAGATAAATATGTTTTGGTATATATATTTTGATGGAAATGAGATAAATGAATGTAGCATAAATGCTTTAAATGCTTTGATGATGAAAATAATATCCGATGTATATGAATTTTATGTTATCAACTAACTTCCTTTGTGATGCACTAAGTTAGATGTAGGAAAGAATTGAGCCCTCCAATAAGAGAGAAGAATGGTATGGTAACCACTAGTGTACCTACTTGAGCTATCACACTCACATCCTAGTTTAGTTAGGTCAAGTCAATCCAAGATTCAATAACTAAACCCTTGGTCAGAGTTTTTTGGGATGGGTGGAATGTTTGTGTAATTGTCTTTAATTTCCTTTGGATGCTTATTTGGTTTGAATTAAAGTGATTAAATCTCTGCAATGGGTATACATTCTACTTTGTGTATTTTATAAATATATTTATATATACATGTATATATATACACATGTTTATATACACATGTATATATATACATGTATATATACACATGTATATATACACATGTATATATATATATTAGTTGATACATATATACATTAAATGTATATATGTATATATGCAATAACTCATGTATATGAGCATATACATGTGTGCACATTCTTAGGTAGAAATATTTATGTAAACTCATATGCGGATACATCATATACATGGGAAATGGGAAATCTATTAGATATATATACACTTTGCATATATACATATCGATGAATATATATGTGTTTATTATATGATGTTAAAATAATGATATACATATACATGCATATATATATATATATATATATATATTAGTTGATATGTATATACATTAAATGTATATATGCATATATGCGATAACTCATGTATATGAGCATATACATGTGTGCACATTCTTAGGTAGAAATACTTACATAAACTCATACACAGATACATCATATACATGGGAAATGGGAAATCTATTGGATATATACACTTTGTATATATACATATCGATGAATATATATGTGTTTATTATATGATGTTAAAATAATGATATATGTGTGTGTAAATATGTTTGTATTTGATAATGTATACATACATACATATATATTAATATACGTATATATATTTGTAAATATATACGTTTATGATTAGCAATTGAATATTTTACTATATATATATGTTATATATAATGAAAGATATGAAAAGATATCATCGCATATGTAATGCGAGTTAAGTTAACAATGCAACACTTATATAAAGCAAGCAAGGTAAACATAGTATAAACTAAATACTATGCATATATTTACATATGTGATAGAATAATCATAGTTGCATTATAGCGCTTGGTATAAAGCGCATAGGTTAAAATGTAAACAACATTTATTAAAGTTTAAACTATATGAGAATAAAAATGAATTTATATGTTAAAGTTTTCTGAATATGTGAAAGCCATGCACAACAGAGATAAAAGGCATTGGACTTGGTCAAAGTCACAAGTTGGCAGAGACCAAAGAGATTTTGTTTTGTATCAGATTGACAACCACCATTATAGGTGCCATAAGTAGAAACTTGGCATGAAGAGAGCCACACTGAGTAGTAGAAATCTCTAAGGAAACCATAGCAAATGTTTTAACTTGGTAAATTCACCACAAGCTAGCTGAAAAGAGGTGACTCAACCATGAATTAGAAGTTGATTTTTCTTGGACTGTATATGAGTTAGAATTTTGATTCTCTTAGCTACCATGTTTCACCCAATTTTGCTTAGTCAGGTTGTTTAGAGATGGAGTTAGTTTAGAATTTTTTATTTTAGTTTTAAAGGTGGCAATAGGATGGAAAAGGTGGCAATTGGAGGAGCTAAACTGTAACATTAAGTTTCTCAATATTTCTTATAAATAGAGGGAAATCTCTTAGTCTTTGGCATTCATTTTGGAATTCATTTGTTTTCATTTTTTTGTAGTTTTTCTTTGTGCAAAGTAGTGTTGAGTGCAAGTAGTCAAAAGTGAGAGATTTATTTGAGTGTTAGTGAGCTATTTGCTTGTGAGTTTTTGAGTGTTGGATGGAGGTTAGAATTAAGGACAAGCTGAAAGTGGAAGGAGTAACAAGCAAATTATTTGGGATTAAGCTTTGAGGACAATTTTTCCATTGGAAGCTAAATTTCTAGGCATGCTAGTCTTTCTTATTTGTTATTTGCTTCTTTTGATTGTCATGTGTTTGCAAGTGTTTGAGGAATTGATGATTGTATTTTATATAGAGATTGCTTGTAAATTGATTGGTGAAATATATTAGTTTAAATATGCATATATCTATTATGTTAAGAAGCATGTGATTGTATTTGTTAAATGGAGATAACTAGAATGTATCATTATTATATCTAGGATTTCGTAAGTCAAATGTATGTTTGCATGAATTGTAATGTTGGGAAATGATATAACATAGAAGTGTTATGTTGAGATTGTCAGTTTGTGATGTTATGTAAACTTGTGTATATAATGAGGTTTGTTCCTAGGATTAGGATAAACCAACGTTGGGAATAACCTAGTTGGTCAGTTAGATCACTTGAAAGTATATTACCTTTTGGGATGGGATCATGTTATGTTGTATGTGGAATAATCTCGTCAAGAGTTATAATGGTCATGTTATTTTTCCAAATCGAGCAAGGGGGATTATCACTTCTTAGAAAGTGAGACTCCATTTCTTAGGAAGTGAATTTGATATATTATCATTTAAATCTTTGGCCAAAGTAAGTGTAAGTTGCCATTGCTTACACTTGTCGGTTCACTATGAGCCAACATTGCATAACTAGGCTACGAAAGTCATGCATGTAGGTGAGTATCCACTATATGGAAGCACTAATTATGTAGGACACAAAACGATGCTCAAGTAGGCTATTATTATGAGGGTTACTAAACCAATATCTTCATTGAAGGGAGGGCCATCTTACTAGTTAGGTAGATGTATGGGGACCGCAGCAAGCCAATGGTTGGAGGAAAAACACTTCGGTGATACTCTCCCTCATGTAGTCAGCAACTGAGATTTGAGGATGTATGCACCAAAAATGGGAACATTTGGACCATTTGTACTTTGTTTCACTAAGCTCTTGAAAGCTATGTATGTAATTATGATCTTGTAACTTTATGGAAAATTTATTTGGAAAATAAAATCACTATTTGGAATTATGTAATGTTACTTTATTTATGAAATCAAATTTGAAATGGTTTTATTTTGAATATGCATCTTTTTTATTAAATTGGAATTTTTTTTATTACTGTGTTGGTAAACTTAAACTTTTCACATACGGGTCAAAAATTAGATGAAAACAATAGGTAGAACATTGGGCTTGTTACAACTAGGACTATAATTAAAATCATAATTAGGGTTAAGGTTAGAATTAGGATTAGATTTAGGGTGAGGGTTAGGGTTAGAACTAACGTTGGAGTCAGGGTCAGGGTAAGGGTTAGGCATAAGATTATGGTTAGAATTAAATTTATAGTTAGGCTTAGAATTAGGGATAAAATAAAGGTTAGGTTTGGGTTGCAATTAGGGTAAAAATTAAGGTAAATTTTAGGGTTAGAATTAAGGTAACATTTACGGTTAGAATAGAATTAAGGTTAGAAACAAGGTTACAATTATAATTAGGATTAGGATTACAATTAGGGTAGAATTAGGGATATGATTATGGGGCTATAATTAGGATTATATTTAGGTATAGGGTTATATTTATGATTACTTTTAGAATTAGGTTTAGATTTAGGATTACAATTATGATTGGGGTTAGAGTCAGAATCAAGGTTATGAAGATGGTTAGGATTAGGGTTATAATTAGGATTATGGTTAGCACGAAGGGCCAAATTAAGGTTATAATAGAGGTTAGGGTTAATAGTAGGGTAAGAATAATTATTATAATTAGGGATAGGGTTGTGTTATCACGAAATCTAGCAGCACTCGTTCCACGAATAACCCCCCTACGAAACTTGTCTGTTTCGTAGGATTCATGAAGTTCAAGTATGCATAACGAAGTGATTTTCAATCCATCTCGAAATGCGTTCCAAAGCCTCGAATAGTCAATTCAAGCATCCCCCTATGTTTGCCTCGCGAAGACCTTTGTAAACGAGCCCCTTCGCGAAGTCTCACTGTTCGTACTTAGCGAATTGCGAAAGATGCAGTTGCACTGAAAAAGTGCGCTCCTACTTGCAAGCCAAATTTGGCTAAGTATGAAAAGTGTAGGGGCGCTAATTTTTAGCGCCCCTGCATGAAACTGAATTTCCAAAAAAATTAATAGAGCTAAAAAAGTGCGCTATTACACCTTTTTCTCACACTTAGTCTTTTTCTGGCTCTGGCGCGTTTCTTCATGTTTTTCACATTTTTCGTCAATCGTGCCACTTTTCGTGCCTAAATTTATTGCTCGACTTGAGTTAGGTTTTCGATTTTCCATTTTACTTAAAAGTGTTTTTGTTTTATTTTTCATTGTTTATGATCTTTATTCTTCTTTTCTTCTTGCTGGTCGAGTTCTCTTCTAACTGCAGTCACGTTTTTGAGAAATTCGAAGTTCCTCTCCAGCAATCTTCGCGTTTTCTCTTGGTAAGTCTTTTTCCTTACTTTCTCTCCTTTTTCTTTCGTTACTTTGTATATGTCTTAGGATATACATATGCGTTTTTATCTTACCTTCATTTTCTTCATACTTTTTCATCCCCACATGCATATTCTTCCTCTCCATTTGCATTTTTTTTTTTCGCATGCCCTTTCCATACTTCCTTTTCATAGCGTTTTTGTGTGTCATTCGCATTTCTTGCTCTCGCATTTTCCCATTCGCCCTCACGCGATGGAACTCTTACGTTTTGTTTCCAAAACCACACATTTTTCTTTCTTCTTCATAACATTTTCAAATGGCATTCTCCTCTTGCTCGCGCGTCATTCTTTCTATGCATTACACTCCAACGTTTTTGTGTTAGCTTCTTTCCTTGTCGCCCTCTCAATCATGTTTTGGCACAAGCACATTGGAGAAACTCTTGTTTTGTAAGAAGGTTTCCTTGGCTCTTATCCACATTTACGATGGCAATGAAATGAACTTTAGTTGTAGCTCCATTCAAAGAAAAACAAATTTTGACTTCAAGCGTTCCATGTTACAAGGAAATGACAGAGCACTATTTTTAAGCAACATTACATTTGTTTCTAAAATCATATTTCAAATGCAGAGGTGCTAAAAAAGTGTGCCCTGACATTTTGGAATATTTTTCTAACACTGAGATGCAGGAGCGCTATTTTTCGGCACACCCACATCAAAATATGAATTTCCAAAAATGTAAGGGCATTGAAAAAGTGTGCCCTTACACTTTTCACAATTTTTTCCATATGAACTTCAAACTTGCATGATTTACTCCTGAACTTCTTTCCTTCCATTTTGTGCATCGTTTTGCATGCCTTGTCATCCGCTCCATACTTTCCCATCATCGTTGCTCATTTCGCACATCCCCATGCTACCTAACGGCTAATGTTTGTTCTCATTCAACACCTTGCAGTCTCTTATCAAAGACCTTCAAAGTCTGAGTCATCAAAGTTCCAGTTGTTTCTGATGACTGCCGGTAAACCTCCGTCTTCTTCGAAAGCAAAAGGAAAAATGAAGTACAAATATCAAGGCGTCTATCCGTCGACCGTAGTGGTCTCCAAGGTGGAAGAGATAAAAGATACAGAGGTTGGCCATCAAGACTTGGTTGATTTTGTGAAGCAAACAGAGACGAAGCCTCTTCCTGATCCAATGAGAGCAATTGTACACAGTAACCTTCATTTGGTAGCAATGTTCCCTACAGCTGCACATAATACAGAGTTTGTCCTTCAGGTGGTGTCTCACTACATCAAAGAAAGTAGAAGTGTGATTGATTCTTCTGGGCACGAGATTCTGAGACTCGACCCTGATTTCTTCGACATTGTGTTTAAGGTTCCTCAAATGGAAAAATACATTGATATTTCTATACAAAAAGCACAAGAGGTCTTTGATGCTGATCCCAACAAGGCTAAAAACCTGATAAATGCTCAATGGTTAAAGAAGCCTAGGAAATTTATTTCTAGATGGCCAAAGGGACTCTTGTGAAGCGATTTCAAGGATGACGTCAAAGATATGATCACATTTTTAAGCAGAGTAAAAGGCTTGCCAGAATCATCCACTTTTCATGATT
The DNA here is from genome assembly GCA_007258455.2 of Sequoia sempervirens. Classification (NCBI taxonomy): domain Eukaryota; kingdom Viridiplantae; phylum Streptophyta; class Pinopsida; order Cupressales; family Cupressaceae; genus Sequoia; species Sequoia sempervirens. The sequence continues at coordinate 22,522 of VDFB02369344.1, forward strand.
GGATGTATGAATACATCAGGATTATAAGAAGACAAAAGGTGCACATTGACTGGGGCAAACAGATCAGTGATGAAATACATGAGTAGCTGATCAATGCTCCTTCCACATTGAAATTCTCTATGACTTCTTACCTGGTATACGTGGCAGCTATAATGAGGCAATTCCCAGGTCTATCTACAAAAGGGAATCAAATAATGGTACTTGTGTACAGATTTTTCTATCAATTGGAATTGAAGGAAAGCTTTCATCACTTTAGGTGGGTCACAAATGCTTTCTTTGCGCCTTTGCTTTTCAATTTTGATTCGACTCTTGAAAGGAGGGTATCTGATGAGGCTTATAAGGTGGTAAGTAAAGTTGGATGCCTTTTTCTTCAATTCCCAACTTTTACTTACTTGAAAGTAGGGTGCTACATTGGCTGTCCCTACATGTTGCCATGTTATCCTTCAGATAAGTGGGTTCTCATGGAAACATGCAGACATTAGATTTCAGTGCAAAAAGAACGAAGAAGTAACCACAAGCGTGGATTGAAGTTCCCACTGACCATTGGCAGATATACTATCCCAACTATACAAAAGGCTAAGTCTGTTTATGCTGAAATGCAGATCATGACAATCAAAACCTACAGGTATAGGTTTGATTTTGATTACCGAGATGTTAGAAAAAGGTTACAAAAGGGTCATCATCACAAGTACCATTTTGAAGACATCTGGGCTAATTGCAGAGATGAAGAAGCCATTCAAAAAATGGATTATTGCAGATTGACTGTTCAGAAAATCAGAGATCTTCATATTACTGACCTACCAGAGGACTTTGCAGATCCTGGTGATATCATGAATGTTGTCTATGATAAGCAAGGAATTGCTAAAAGGCCGTTGCCTGCAATTCAATGGTCTAGGAAAGAAATTACCAGCATGAGGGAGAGATTGAAGCCAATCCTAGCCAACACTGCAGAATGGCTACATAAGTATGGTTATGAAATGAAAAGTTTCAGAACAGACTCGGAAAGAGAAGAATCTGAAGCAGAAGCTCACCAATAGGAAGAACTCCGCAACAAAAATAAATCAGCGGTTGTTCCCACTTCTTCACGAAGAGGTCCCAAGATCAAGTTTACTGTTGGCAAGAAAGATACCCAGTCTGTCCCAGAGACAGAAATCATGAAATCCAATCCATCTCGCTCTAAAGGTAAAAAGTCTATTCCAAAAGAGGTAGATTCCGATGAAGAAGGAACTTCAAGTGATCAATCCGATGAAGATGAAGACTCAGCAGAAGCAGACTCTGATGCATAAAAGGTTTTTGAAAGCGGGCAAGAGTCTGAAGAAGATTCTGAAGAAGGATTTGAAGGTGATTTTCAAGGTGAACCAGAATCAGAGAGACAAGAGGGTGATCAACAGGAACCCGGGCATGATCAAGAAAGAACTACTTCTCCTGAGAATGAAGTTGAGGAAATTCCTAGAATGTCATCACCTGTGATTTCCAATGTTCCTCATACCCCTCCAAATTCAAGAACTCCTCCACATCCTTTTCCCTCGTCACCTATTCACCACACATTCCTACACGGTTAAGGATATCATATCAACAGCATCAACACACCTTGATACTCCCTGGGTGACCAAGGAGATTCATATGGTTGATATCTTTGTCAAACTCATCATCATTCTAACTTTATTCTGCCAGCATGATATCCATACGAAAATAGATTCAATACCCCGTTTCATGAATGAGTTAGTAAGTGATAGAGCTCAGCGTATGATCTCACAGGGCAATGATGGCGAACACTTCTCCTATTGTCTGGCTTCCCCTTGGTAACCGGTTTGTAATAATAGCCCCGGAAATAACGATGTGGTGAATTGATGGATTAATCAGTTGGCCTCCTTTCTTCCCAAGCTAATATCCTCAATTGTGAGCGGAAAAAATAGTAATTTCTCGAGAAGAACTCGACTATGAAGATGTAGTCATAAAAGCTAAAGGGAAGAAAAAGGAAAAGAAAGTATACTCAAGGGTGAAGATGTTGATAAGTCCTAGCCACAGAAGTATATAAAGTTTAACCTGCAGCGTAATGAAGGTGATGTAATGGAAAACTACTACGGTGACAAAATTCAAACTTATGCAAGTTTCATTATTAATTTGTAAAGGCGATGCTTAGTGACATTGGATATCTTGAATTTGGAAGACAAATAAAGTGAGCAAGCTGTAATATATGTACAAATAGAGCGCAGAATTATGCACTATTATAAAGAGGAACACGGGATCTCCAAGTAATGCTGTGTGGTGAAATATTATTGAGAGCCAAACTATCAAAAAAAGATGAGAAGTTACGCCTCAAAGGCAGTGTTGTGTAATTTGAGGAGATCATAGAACCATGATCTAGAATATAATTAACTGCAACCCGAGAAAACTACGCGGTAATGAAACGATAAGAAAAGTAATAACTTTCCCAAGGCATGAGAGACATGGAAAAATGCCTATTGTCATGGTCGGAAATGAAACAGGTAAAGCTCAGTAAATTGGTGGAAGTTGGGGTAATTCCTGACAAAGAAAAGTTTGTTGAGGTAAGAGAATCCTTGAAACATCGAATTCAAGTAATTCAATCTTTTACAGAAGATCTCCACCAAGTATAGGAAGATGTTGAAGGACATTGTGCTATTCTTGAAAAAGGTATCAAGGAGTTGCGGTCTTCTTGAGGAGAATATTATCTTCTATGCGTACAAAATATCTTAGATCTTCAAAGAAGCCATCATGAAATTGATTGACAGTTCAGACTTTTCAGAAGCCTCACTGAATGTCATTTATGATACAAGGCTCACATTGGATAACCTGAAAACACATCTTGACAGGTGCAAGAAGGTTCACTCATCTGCCATGAGATCGATTACGAGAATTCACGCCATTGTGGATTACACCATTGGTCCAGATGAGAGGTTCGTGCAAGAGACCGGGAAGAAATATGAAGACTTCCGCACCCAAGGCAAAGAAACATGAAGAAGCTTCCTATTCTCCAGTGTAAGACATTTCTGGTGCATCCCTCTATGCATCTTGTAAATATTTCCTGACATCTTAAATGTCTTTTTGTAAATTGTAATTACACCAAGCTCGAAGATGTAATCTTTTGAAAACAAATTACACTTTGACTTTGGTCCAAGTTAGGTGAGATCTCCTAAAATCGCTCACCCAACTTTCCTTAATTTCCTCAATTAGATTCCTAATTTTCCTCATTCCTCTTTCTATATAATGTGAGGGATTTCCATTGTAAAGTTTATCCTTTAGTATTTTGCAACCAAGTGCTGCCCTTTTTGAATCATAATTGTGAAACTTTGTGTTCATGCTTTGTGAATGAAATTCGATCAATAAAGAAGAAGATTGCAAGCCAGACTTTGTGTTGGATTCGATAATCTTACAAATTGATCTTATTTGGTGGTGATTAGGTGATGGAATCTGAAGGTCTCTAAGTAATTTATGTAAACTTTGTGTTGCATCTATTATTTAGATCTGCATTTGTGTTTTTGTTTATCTTTCGGTTGAATAATCTACAAGACTTTGTGCTTGTAATTATTCACGCTCTTTGGATACTATTGTTGAATGATCTACAAGACTTTGTGCTTGTAATTGTTCATGCTCTTTGATAATTTGGTTGGATGATCTACAAGACTTTGCGCTTGTAATTGTTCATGCTGTTCGAGGAATTGTTGCTTCTAAGAAGACTTTGTGCTTCTAACATGAGAAACGATACACTCTTCACAGATCCACCATTGATAAAGCTACGGAATGACTTTGTGCCTTTGTGAGCTTTCCCTTTTACTTTATTTGTTTATTGTTAATCACTTCTGGTATCTCTACGCTTTGCTTTGACAAGATAGAGGTATTGGTATTACTACTAGTTGATCGTTTAAAGTATTTAAGAATTGTGATCTTCTAACAGTGAAGCATTGTAAACATCTTCTCTGAAAAAAGAGAGAAGGATGAATGTAACACACCCCCCCACTTCGTAAGTTTCATGTACATTTTGTAATTACTTGTTTGTTTTACTATCACTTCTGTTAGCAGTAAGAAGGGCACCTCCCCTTTCTGAGAGGAGAGATTTACATCTCACATAGCTATGGCTGAACTCCAAGTTGTGTAATCTATCGAAAAGTTGATTACATAATTCTCACCCAAAAGTTTTTTGGTGACTCCGCTTGGGAAATGACATATGCAATATAAGCCTCACGCTTTTGATTGAAGTAGATAAGTTTCCTTTTTGCTAACATTATTTACCTGTTATTAACTCTACAACATCCGCCATTATTCGGATCTACGTGCAGATTGATATCTAGGCAGTTGAGGGCTCGGAGTAAGCGGATCCCCACTTTTGAGGAGTTTTGCATCAATTTTTCATTTATACTCTATGAGTAAGATCCTGCCTGCAATATGTATGACCTCCTCCAAGCCATAGGGTCTCCTCACTCCCAAGTGTTTGGTGCATTTGCCTGACATCACCATTCATTTTGTTGTGCAACAAGTCATAGCCTTTCTACAGGATGGCTGGAATACTTTTGGTCCCTCATTGGCTGCCTTTGCAGGCTGTCATGTATCAGGAAGCACCTAGTGAGTTCAAGGTGATGGCAGTAACACCCGATGAGCTTTCTCGAACCGCGTTTGTAGCATTCTGTTGCGACATGAAGATGTTTACATGGATTGTTCATTGCGATCCTTTAAGGGTTGCTGACGAATGGTTTCTTCTCTTCTTGCCTCCGTCACGATTAGGCCTCTCTTTGCCGCTTCGGTGAAAGATTAAATGCTGGCAATTCCGCTGCTCTAATAAGTAGCGACTCACCACCATGTGTAAAGAGCTCATGAGCCTAGCGAAATTTGTGGCGAAAATTCAATAAATTGGTGGCCTTGGATCTAAAATGATGCAAGACCAGCGGTCCATAACTAAGTGCTTCTTCATCAACTTTAACTTCTGAGTGAGTTCTCTTAAACAGGGAAAATCACCGTGTTAATGTTGAAAGCGGCCCGACAATTGGCTACGGTCTAGGGCGACGTCCTTCTTTGGAGAAATAGGATGAATTTATGAAAGAAAATAAAAGTATGCAAGCCTCAGGGTCTTCGACATCCAATGTTAGTACTCCTAGTGCCAGCTCAAGTTTCACAGATCCCATGGTCCAAAGGCTGGCAAATGAATTTTTGTCTCTTAAGAAACAAGTTTCAAGCAACAACAGTAACAATTACAAGGACGTCCCTAGGAGGACTTCCCCATTATGTTGTGTGAAAACAAAATAGTCTCCAACACCTCGGGAGAACTTATGCAGGCCACTTTATAACAATGTTCGCGGGATACTATACGGGCCCGGGCGAGATGATTGTGCATGGCCGATACAAAAGAGAAAATGTCGGTCTCTTGAAGCTGGTGAAAACAAGATTGTGTTGCAAATGATGGAAGAAGAAGAAGAAGAAGAAAGGCGACTTGATGGTAACTTTTTCACAGCTATTTTCTTGTGACTCAACTCTAAATCAGCTTGATAAAGCTCAAGCTGCTGCTGTTCCAGAAAAAGAGAAGCCACCAGTAACGATTGCCAAAAGAGGATCTCCCCTCCCTAGGCAACCTAAGAAGGCAGCAAATCCACAAGTAAGTGCACCTCGCTCTCCTTCATCAAATCCTGTTATTCCTAAAGCTAATCCTCTCATTCCAAAGACCAGTGTACCTTTTGTGAAACCAATCAGTGAAGTTACGACTTCCAACCTACAAAGTTCTTTCCAGGCTGTTGACATTATTGACCATGCCAAGAAAACCAAGGTTCAAATGTCTGAGGCTGAATACCTCAAAGCCAACCCCGACCAATTTGACAAGCTTGTCAAGTTCGTTAATGATAAAAGAATTTCCCCAAGTCAGGATACACCTCCTGACATCCCAGTTACTCCTAAACCCAAGATATCACAGAGTAACCTTGTATCTAATCCTCCAACTGCTTCCGGACGCATTGATTTGTTTTTCATCTCCCTACTTGTAAATGGTTTCAAGCTGAGTAACTGTGTCATAGACTTTGGTGCATCCGACAATGTGATGCCCGCCAAGGTAGCTACTGCTTTAGGCCTTGAAATGACCAAAACTTTTAGCTGTTGTTTTTCCATGGAGAATAAACAAGTGCGATTAATTGGCTAGATCAAAGATGTGCAATACGCATTCGCCGCATACCTAGAGAAGAAAATAAAAATGACGGTCCTCGTGGCCGATGTACCAGCTTCCTACGCAATCCTCCTCAGACGCAATTTCTGCAAAGATGTTGGAGGAGAACTAAGTATGGATATGTCTGAAGCAAGAATACCAGTAAAAGGTGTGATGCAAAAGTTAATTCCTGAAAAAGAATCAAAGTTTTCAGTTGCCAAGTCAGATGACCCCAGAGCTCAGATTTTGTTCGAATCCTCAGGCGTGGGAACTTACTATCTACAGACGAATGAAGTAGGGGAATCCTCGACTCAAAATGAGTTAGAAAATGATGATATTTCTTCCACTTCAAATGAGACGTCATCAGGTGATTTGTCTATCTCCGACCATGAATCTTCGTCAGATGATTAAGTTTTGGACTTCGACACTGTTAGCATTGGTGATCCAAATGGTGTCTAGTTGCTCAAATTTGATGGTAGCTGCTCTTCGACCGACTCTGGAGCAGGAATGGTTTTTATTTTTCCAAGAGGAAAGTTTTTCCCTTTCTCCTTCAAGTTGCAGTTTGATAACACCAATAACACTGCCGAGTATGAAGCCCTGTTGTTGGGAATGCAAGTTGCGCTGAAGAAAGGTATAAAAAATCTTCATGCACAAGGTGATGCCGAGCTGATAGTATGTAAAGTAAGAAATATCTATCAAACAAAGAATGATAGACTCAGGCATTATCGTAATCTAGTATGGGATTTCGTCGAGGAATTCAAAGCTTTTGATATCTTTGTTGTTCCCAGAGAATACAATACTAGAGATGATTCCCTCGCAATCTCTGCTACACTCTTGGTGCCACACAAAGACTTTCAAGGTTCTACCTACACCATAGAGTTGGTTTTCCGCCCAAGTGTCCCTGACAATTCAGAGAACTAGCAGATTTTTAATGACGATCATCAAATCATCGCCTTTCTTGAGAAAGCAAAGAATTTTGATGAGTTGTATTTTGAGGGCAGCAATTCTCCATCTCAAGAATCTGTGTCTAATATAGATCCTGTCACAGGTGAAGAATATTTGCAACTCAAAGGAAATAAGATTCCCAAAGGATTGGTATCCTTGGAAAAGCTTTTTGACAAGAATGATCGCCACGTGAAGAAGCAACTCTCAGATTATGACTCATCTAATGAAGTGGAATAGATTAATTTAGGAACTGAAGCCAACCCTAAGATGGTGAACATTGGCAAATGTTGCACGACCGAAGAAAGAAGACAGTTTGCTCAGATACTACATGAGTATATTGATGTCTTGGCATATTCATACAAAGATCTAAAATCATTTTGGCCTAAAGAAGTGCAACATGATATTCCTCTCAATGTTGGAGCTTTGCCTTACAAACAAAAGCAGAGGCAATACAATCCCAAGATCTCTAGAACAATTTTGGCGGAAGTTCAAAAGATGCTGAATGCACGGATAATATTCCCTATCCATCATTCAACATGGATAGCCAATATCATCCCCGTTCGTAAGAAGAATGGTGAAATCCGCATTTGTGTAGATTTCAGAAATCTAAATCAATTGTCTCTCAAAGACAATTACCCACTTCCAATGATGGATCAAGTTCTACAAAATGTAATTGGATCCGAGATGCTCTCCATGCTAGATGGATTTTTCGGTTATAATCAAATTGAAGTTAATTCAAGTGATCAACACAAAACCGCTGTCACAACACCATGGGGAACCTTTGCATATTGCAGGATGCCGTTTGGTTTGATCAACGCTAGCGCTACATTCAAACGTGCCATGGATCTTGCTTTCTGTGACGTGATGGGCAAGTTCATAGTGGTGTATCTTGACAATCTCACAGTTTTCTCTAAGCAACGTCATGAGAATTTCTACCACTTGAGGAAAATTCTTGAGAGATGTCGTCAGCACGGTATTTCCCTAAATCCCAAAAAGTCAACTTTTGGGGTGACAGAAGGTAAACTTCTTGGTCACATTGTATCTACAGAAGGAATCAAGATTGACTTGGAAAGAGTCAATGGAATTAAATCTCTCGCTTTGCCGTCAAGCAAGAAAGTTGTTCATTCTTTCTTCGACAAAGTAAACTTCTTAAGGAGGTTTCTTCTAGACTTTGTTGAAAAGACCTATCATATTGTGAATATGATGAGGGGTAACGCCACATTCCATTGGACGACAGAAGGAAAAGCAGCGTTCAATGACATCAAGGAGGCCATTGCTCATGTGCCTATGTTGGTCTGCCCTAACTACACCAAAGATTTTGTTATGTACAGTTATGCTTTTGAGCATACACTATCAGCAATTTTGGTACATGAAAATGATGAAGGCTTTGAATCCCCCATTGCATTCATGAGCTACCCCCTAAAGAATTATGAATTGAAATATTCTTAAATGGAGAAGCATGCTTTTGTAGTTGTAAAAGCCGTCAAGCATTTCCGGTTCTATATTCTAAGTAGTCATGTGAAGGTTCTCGTCCCAGATTCGACTATTAAGTCTATCCTAACACAATAGGAATTTGGAACAAAAAGAGGCAATTGGATTGCCAAGATTCGGGAATATGATCTGGAAATCAAACCCACTAAGTTAATACGTGGATGTGGACTATGTCAGCTTATTGCCAAAAATAGTCCAGATGAAGATGTTTCAGGAGATGAAGAAGTTTCAGACGAGGAAGAGGTTGATCCAAGTACACTTCCAATGGTACTATTTGTTAGCACCACTGACGAATGGTATTCCAACATCACTCACTTCCTCACATACGGAGAATGCCCTAATCACTTGACTCTAAAGGAAAAGAGAACCATCAAGCTGAAATCAGCTAATTTTGTCTTATGGGACAACGACTTGTATAAGTGTGTGATGAACGAGACATTTCTCAGATGCGTTGATAAGGAACAACAACAAAAATTGCTGAAATCTTATCATGATTTGGCATGTGGTGGGCATTTCTCAGCACCAGTAACCGCTCACAAAATCTTGAGAGCAAGTATTACTGGCCCACACTTTTTCAGGACACGTACTCTTGGGTGCGTAAGTGTGAATTGTGCCAACAGTTTGTCGGCCGTCCCAGGTTGGCATCTTTTCCATTAAAACCTGTTGTGATCGAAGAACCTTTCCAACAATGGGGCATTGATTTCATAGGTGTAGTTAATCCATCATCAAGTGCTGGACATATCTATGTTTTAACTGCTACTGACTATTTCACCAAATGGGTGGAAGCGATACCTACCAAGCGTGCTACTTCAGAGGTAGTGTGCAGTTTCTTAAAAGAGAGCATTCTTTCCAGGTTCGGTGTACCGAACAAGATTGTTGTTGAAAATGCTTACGCCTTCTCATCAAACGAGATTACTGAGTTTTGTTTTGAACACGGTATAACCTTATCACATTCTTCTAACTATTATCCGTAAGGTAATGGTCAGGCGGAATCTAGCAACAAGAATTTGGTGACTATAATCTGCAAGCTGGTGGACGAAAATCAATGTTTGTGGCACAAGGATTTGTTTGACGCTTTGTGGGCAGATAGGATAACTCTGAAGTGAGCAATTGGCATGTCTCCTTTTCAAATCTTGTATGGGTTGAATGCCGACATTCCTATAACCTTGGAACTACCAGCCCTCAAATTGGCTAAGGCCATTGAAGATGAGACTTTTGACAACTCTGTTGATAAGCGCATCATGTATCTCTCTGAATTGGAAGAGAATCGGGTTCAAGTGGCTGACCGCATCGCGAAACATCAGGACCAAGTGAAGAAGTTGTTTGAAAAAAAAGCTAAGTCTCGAGAATTTCAAATTGGTGACCTCGTTCTCTTGTGGGACAAACGAAGAGAACCAAAGGGTATGCACGGGAAATTTGACTCATTGTGGACAGGAACTTTCCAAATACATCAGTTGCATGGTGAAAATAGTTTCTTGTTAGCATACGGAGATGGAACGCCATTTTCCCTTCCTCACAGTGGGCAACATCTCAAGCACTTTACATAGTAAAGAAGTTGGCGTTGGTATGTAAATACTTTTTTATTTTGAAGTCCTTTAGAGTCTTTATGTTTTAAGTTTTGTCATCGTCGTCGCCTGAATCTAAGCCCAATGGATGGATAAAGGCACTTGAATTATGGAATTCTTCTTCCTTCATTCTTTTCAAAGAACGACCAAAGGAAGATCCCCAGCAGGAGCCAGCTGTTATCACAGAATCTAGCAGTGCTCGTTCCACGAATAACCCCCTACGAAACTTGTCCATTTTGTAGGATTCGTGAAGTTCAAGTATGCATAATGAAGTGATTTTCAAGCCATCTCGAAATGCATTCCAAAGCCTCAAATAGTCAATTTGAGCATCCCCCTATGTTCACCTCGCGAAGACCTTCGAAACGAGCCCCTTTGCGAAGTCTCACTGTTCGTACTTAGAGAATTGCAAAAGATGCAGTTGCACTGAAAAAGTGCGCTCCTACTCACAAGCCAAATTTGGCTAAGTATGAAAAGTGCAGGGGTGCTAATTTTTAGTGCCCCTGCATGAAAGTGAATTTCCAAAAAATGTAATAGCGCTAAAAAAGTGCGCTATTACACTTTTTTCTCACACTTAGTCTTTTTCTGGCTCTGGTACGTTTCTTCATGTTTTTCACATTTTTTGTCAATCGTGCCACTTTTCATGCCTAAATTTATTGCTCAACTTGAGTTAGGTTTTCGATTTTCCCATTTACTTAAAAGTGTTTTTGTTTTATTTTTCATTGTTTATGATCTTTATTCTTCTTTTCTTCTTGCTGGGTGAGTTCTCTTCAAACTGCAATCACGTTTTTGAGAAATTTGAAGTTCCTCTCCAACAATCTTCACGTTTTCTCTTGGTTAGTCTTTTTCCTTACTCTCTCTCCTTTTTCTTTCGTTACTTTGTATGTCTTAGGATTAACATATGCGTTTTTATCTTACCTTCATTTTCTAAATACGTTTTTCATCCCCACATGCGTATTCTTCCTCTCCATTCGCTTTTTCTTTTTCTTTTTCGCATGCCCTTTCCATACTTCCTTGTCATGGCGTTTTTGTGTGTCATTCGCGTTTCCTGCTCTCGCGTTTTTCCATTCGCCCTCACGCGATGGAACTCTTACGTTTTGTTTCCAAAACCACACATTTTTCTTTCTTCTTCATAATTTTTTCAAATGGCATTCTCCTCTTCCTCGCGTGCCATTCTTTCTATGCATTCCACTCCAACATTTTTGTGTTAGCTTCTTTCCTTGTCGCCATCTCAATCACGTTTTGGCACAAGCACATTGGAGAAACTCTTGTTTTATAAGAAGGTTTCCTTGGCTCTTATCCACATTTACGATGGCAATGAAATGAACTTTAGTTGCATCTCCATTCAAAGAAAAACAAATTTTGACTTAAAGCGTTCCATGTTACAAGAAAATGACAGAGCGCTATTTTTAAGCAACATTACATTTGTTTCTAAAATCATATTTCAAATGCAGATCTGCTGAAAAAGTGCACCCTGACATTTTGGAATATTTTTCTAACACTAAGATGCAGGAGCACTCTTTTTCAGTGCCCCTACATCAAAATTTGAATTTCCAAAAATGTAAGGGCGCCGAAAAAGTGCGCCCTTACACTTTTCACAACTTTTTACATATGAACTTCAAACTTGCCTGATTTACTCCTGAACTTCTTTCCTTCCATTTTGTGCATCATTTTGCGTGCCTTGTCATATGCTCCACGCTTTCCCATCATCGTTGCTCGTTTCGCGCATCCCCACGCTACCTAACGGCTAATGTTTGTTCTCATTCAACACCTTGCAGTCTCTTATCAAAGATCTTCAAAGTCTGAGTCATCAAAGTTCCAGTTGTTTCTGATGACTGCCAGTAAACCTTCGTCTTCTTCGAAAGCAAAAGGCAAAATGAAGTACAAATATCAAGGTGCCTATCCGCCGACCGCAGTGGTCTCCAAGGTGGAAGAGATAAAAGATACAGAGGTTGGCCATCAAGACTTGGTTGATTTTGTGAAGCAAACAGAGACGAAGCCTCTTCCTGATCCAATGAGAGCAATTGTACACAATAACCTTCATTTGGTAGTAATGTTCCCTACAGTTGCACATAATACAGAGTTTGTTCTTCAGGTGGCATCTCACTACATCAGAGAAAGTAGAAGTGTGATCGATTCTTCTGGGCACGAGATTCTGAGACTCAACCTTGATTTCTTTGACATTGTGTTTAAGGTTCCTCAAATGGAAAAATACATTGATATTTCTTTGCAAAAAGCACAAGAGGTCTTTGACGTTGATCCCAACAAGGCTAAAAACCTGATAAATGCTCAATGGTTAAAGAAGCCTAGGCAATCTGTTTCTAGATGGCCAAAGGGACTCCTGCGAAGCGATTTCAAGGATGATGTCAAAGATATGATCACATTTTTAAGCAGAGTAAAAGGCTTGCCAGAATCGTCCACTTTTCACAATTGGATGTATGAATACATCAGGATTATAAGAAGACAAAAGGTGCACATTGACTGGGGCAAATAGATCAGTGATGAAATACATGAGCAGCTGATCAATGCTCCTTCCACATTGAAATTCTCTATGACTTCTTACCTGGTATATGTGGCGGCTATAATGAGGCAATTCCCAGGTCTATCTACAAAAGGGAATCAGATGATGGTACCTGTGTATAGATTTTTCTATCAATTGGAATTGAAGGAAAGCTTTCATCACTTTAGGTGGGTCACAAATGCTTTCTTTGCGCCTTTGCTTTTCAATTTTCATTCGGCTCTTGAAAGAAGGAGGGTATCTGATGAGGCTTATAAGGTGGTAAGTAAAGTTGGATGCCTATTTCTTCAATTCCCAACTTTTACTTACATCAGAGTAGGGTGCTACACTGGCTGTCCCTACATGCTGCCACGTTATACTTCAGATAAATGGGTTCTCATGGAAACATGCAGACAATTGATTTCAGTGCAAAAAGAATGAAGAAGTAACCACAAGCATGGATTCAAGTTCCCACTGACCATTGGCAGATATACTATCCCAACTGTACAAAAGGCTAAGTCTGTTTATGCTGAAATGCAGATCATGACAATCAAAACCTACAGGTATAGGTTTGATTTTGATTACCGAGATGTTAGAAAAAGGTTACAAAAGGGTCATCATCACAAGTACCATTTTGAAGACATCTGGGCTGATTGCAGAGATGAAGAAGCCATTCACAAAATGGATTATTGCAGGTTGACTGTTCAGCAAATTAGAGATCTTGATATTGCTGACCTACCAGAGGACTTTGTAGATCCTGGTGATATCATGAATGTTGTCTATGATAAGCAAGGAATTGCTAAAAGGCCGTTGCCTACAATTCAATGGTCCAGGAAAGAAATTACCAGCATGAGGGAGAGATTGAAGCCAATCCTAGCCAACACTGCAGAATGGTTACATAAGCATGGTTATGAAATGAAAAGTTTCAGAATAGACTCGGAAGGAGAAGAATCTGAAGCAGAAGCTCACCAATAGCAAGAACTCCGCAATAAAAATAAATTAGTGGTTGTTCCCACTTCTTCACGAAGAGGTCCCAGGATCAAGTTTACTGTTGGCAAGAAAGATACCCAATCCGTCCCAGAGACAAAAATCACGGAATCCAATCCATCTCGCTCTAAAGGTAAAAAGTCTATTCCAGAAGAGGTAGATTCCGATGAAGAAGGAACTTCAAGTGATCAATCCACTGAAGATGAAGACTAAGCAGAAGCAAACTCCGATGCATAAGAGGTTTTTGAAAGTGGGAAAGAGTCTGAAAAAGATTATGAAGAAGGATCTGAAGGAGATTTTGAAGGTGAACCAGAATCAGAGAGACAAGAGGGTGATCAACAGGAACCCGGGCATGATCAAGAAAGAACTACTTCTCCTGAAAATGAAGTTGAGGAAATTCCTAGAACGTCATCGCCTGTGATTTCCAATGTTCCTCATACCCCTCCAAATTCAAGAACTCCTCCACCTCCTATTCCCTCGTCACCTATTCCTACCACATGCATTCCTGCAGTTGAGATATCTACTGTCCCTGCAACATCAGCCCCGCTTGATACTCCCTCAGTGACAAGAATTCATACGGTTGATATACTGTCAAGCCCTCCATCATCCATTCCTATCCTGTCTTCACCAACATATGATATCACTTCTGAAAATGAATTCAATCATTTCATGAATGAGTGAATGTGTTATCAGCTCCATGTGCAATCTACAGTAGCAATGATGACAGACACTTCTCCTATTATCATGATACCCATGGTAACTTCAGACATGACAATAACTTCAGAAGTAATGATGACAACTGAATTGATAGTTAATCCAGAAGTTCATGCCTCCTTTCTTCCCCCTTGGCTAATATCTCAAGTGTCGAAGCGGAAAAAGCAAATGATTTCTTTGAAAGAGCTCAACCTCGAAGAGATAGTCCTTCCAAAGGCTAAAGGGAAGAAAAAGGAAAAAGTATACTCAAGGCTGAATGTTGATAAGTCTAGCCACAAGTATGCAAAGATTGGCATACCACTGCATGAAGAAGGTGATGTCAATATGGAAGACTACACGGTGACAAAATTCCAGCTTGGCAAGGTTACCAATGAAAGTGCGAAGGCCAATGCGCAAGTGACATTGGATATCTTGGCTTGAAGACTAGATAAAGTAGAGCAAGCTCGCAATATGTACAAATAGAGAGCAGAGCATTATTCCACTGTTGTAAAGAGGCTTGCAGGATCTCCAAGTAATGCAAAACCACTGACAATGGTAAGTATTGAAGACCCAGCTATCAAGAAAGCTGAGAAGTTCGCCTCCAAAGGCAGAGTGTTGTATGATTTTGTTGAGAAGATCATAGAACACGGATCTCAGATCATAATTGCTGTGGACAAGAAAACTACCTTGTTAGCCAAGCTCACCACATAGCTTGATAAAGAGAAAATTGTACTTTCCCAGGAGCGCAGAGACATGGAGAAATGCTTGTTGTCATGGTCAGAGATGAAATAGGTAAAGCTCAGTAAATTGGTGGAAGTTGGGGTAATTCCTGACAAAGAAAAGTTCGTTGAGGTAAGAGAATGCTTGAAACATTGAATTCAAGTAATTCAATCTCTTACGAAAGATCTCCACCAAGTACAGGAAGATGTCGAAGGACATCATGCTATTCTTGAAAAAGGTATCAAAGAGTTGCCTAGTCAAATTCTTGAGGAGAATCGTATCGTCTTGTCGGCCACAGAAATATCTCAAATCTTCAAAGAAGCCATCATGAAATTGATTGACAGTTCAGACTTTTCAGAAGCCTCACTGAACATCATTTATGATACAAGGCTCACATTGGATAACCTGAAAACGCATCTTGATAGGTGCAAGAAGGTTCACTCATCTGCCATGAGATCGATCACGAGAATTCACACCGTTGGTCCAGATGAGAGGTTCGTGCAAGAGACCAGGAAGAAATATGAAGACTTCCGCAACGAAGGCAAAGAAACATGAAGAAGCTTCCTGTTCTCCAATGTTAGTCATTTCCGGTGCATCCCTCTATGCATCTTGTAAATATTTCCTGACATCTTAAGTGTCTTTTTGTAAATTGTAATTACACCAAGCTCGAAGATGTAATCTTTTGAAAACAAATTACACTTTGACTTTGGTCCAAGTTAGGTGAGATCTCCTAAAATCGCTCACCCAACTTTCCTTAATTTCCTCAATTAGATCCCTAATTTTGCTCATCCCTCTTTCTATATAATGTGAGGTATTTCCATTGTAAAGTTTATCTTTTAGTATTTTGCAACCAAGTGATGCCCTTTTTGAATCATAATTGTGAAACTTTGTGTTCATGCTTTGTGAATGAAATTCGATCAATAAAGAAGAAGATTGCAAGCCAGACTTTGTGTTGGATTCGATAATCTTACAAATTGATCTTATTTGGTGGTGATTAGGTGATGGAATCCTAAGGACTCTAAGTAATTTATGTAAACTTTGTGTTGCATCTATTATTTATATTTTCATTTGTGTTTTTGTTTATCTTTTGGTTGAATAATCTACAAGACTTTGTGCTTGTAATTATTCACGTTCTCTGGATACTATTGTTGAATGATCTACAAGACTTTGTGCTTGTAATTGTTCATGCTCTTTGATAATTTGGTTGGATGATCTACAAGACTTTGCGCTTGTAATTGCTCATGTTGTTCAAGGAATTGCTGTGTCTAAGAAGATTTTGTGCTTCTAACATGACAAACGATACACTCTTCACAGATCCACCATTGATAAAGCTACGGAATGACTTTGTGCCTTCGTGAGCTTTCCCTTTTACTTTATTTGTTTATTGTTAATCACTTCTGGTATCTCTACGCTTTGCTTTGACAAGATAGAGGTATTGGTATTACTGCTAGTTGATCGTTTAAAGTTATTAAGAATTGTGAACTTCCAACAGTGAAGCATTGTAAACATCTTCTCTGAAAAAAGAGAGAAGGATGAATGTAACACACCCCCCCACTTCGTAAGTTTCATGTACATTTTGTAATTACTTGTTTGTTTTACTATCACTTCTGTCAGCAGTAAGAAGGGCACCTCCCCTTTCCGAGAGGAGAGATTTACATCTCACATAGCTGTGGCTGAATTCCAAGTTGTGCAATCTATCGAAAAGTTGATTACATAATTCTCACCCAACAGGTTGGAGCTAGGGTTATTGCTAAGGTTAGAATAAAGGTTAGGGTTTGGGAAAGAATTACAATTTAGGTTAGAGTTAGCAATATGGTTAGAATTATAGTTACTTTGGGTTAGGGTGAGGGTTACATTTAGGGTTAGAGTTACAATTATCATTGGTGTTAGAATTAGGGTTATAGTTAGGGTTTGCATTAGGATTCCACATGATTTTATTTGATTTTATAAATTTACATAGAAAATCAATATTAGTAAACATGGATTGCTTACAAATTTCTCGCTATCTGATTTAAAATAAAATTCATTTTGTAAGCCTAGTTTCTCCTTGTAGTACAACATAACTCTTGGCTTTTCTATACTATCCAAAAGGTCTTGAGTAATACCCCTCAAAGAATCACATTTATTCTATTAAAAACTAAATAAATGTGATGTTACACCTCTTTGTGCAGATTTAAATACATTTACGAAGCAAGCTCAAATAATTTTACACCTAAACTCATGTACTAATACTACTACTTTAAGCAAATTTTGGTAGATTTACAAAGCAATTCCAAATGCTAACCAATCTGTTGATATTGGATAACAATATTACACACTACCACAATTGTAGACTATGATTTATTTTCTAATTGAAATTTGTAGCAATATATATATAAAAATTTACAACATAGTTACAGACTACTACTTTGTTTAGCTTCTATTGAAAAATAAAATATGTTACATACACAATCTTCAAGTGAACCCAAGGTGACCCAATGGAGGACCTTAGCCAAACCTTGTAATGCAATATGCATAAAAAATTCACTCTAAAACCATTAGCCCTAAAGAATTAAATAAATTCTAGAACATATTTCACTTGGTGGAAAAATCCCAAGATATTGACATCCTCCACATAAAAATGTGAGTTTAGGAACCTACTCATCAACATTATGAATTATTGAAAAGTTCAAGATAGTTTTTGTAACTTTGAGTGTTGATTTATATTTTTCTTGAATATTTAATCAAAATGATGTTTGGGTCTACCTTGGGAATTTTTTTTTTATCATAGTACATGACTGTTCTTTGCCTAAGTACCTTCCTAAAATTAGCAAAATAAGACACCAACACCTAATTCACGTTGTCAAAGCTATTTCCTCCATTGCTCTTCAAAAGGATCTGGGCTGTTCAGAATCCTCTGCATTGGCCTAAACAAAGACATGCATGATTACATTAAGAGTCTATATCTAGGGGTGATCCGACAATAGTCGTTTACACTTTTTCACCAAACAAGACAATGAACTTAATTTTTTTAACTAAATCTTCACTCTTGGGCACCTATAGTTGCTAAACCATGAGGAATTTGAAGATGATGCAAACTAGTGATTTGTGATATTTTGTCTGTAGATTCTAAATATATATATTTTTAAAAAATTGGAATCAAATTTCATTTATTTTTCCATTTCCTTCGAAAACTATTTTTAATAGTAAACTCCATTTTTAAAGAGTGACGTGTACTTGCTAACACATATTTTTTTCTATGAAGGATGAAATTCTATTTTTTTTCAAATTTAGATTCGTAACTACAATATCTAGTTCATGCAATTGGTTTCATAGTGTTTTATTGAATATTTTTTCTTAATTAAGTTTTGAAGTCAAACCAGTTACAATTTAGACATAGGTTTACTTGCTAATGCAACTTTTTTTGTATGTATCGAAATTCAATTTTTTTTGTTGGATCGAGGACATCAATATCTAATGCATAGATTATTTTTTTATTTTTTTTGATAATTTGCTATTTTTCCACATTTGCAGAACAAAGAGCTTGATTTTTGGTGAAAAACCTATGTTTAATAAAACAAAAAAAATTACAGAATAAAACCAAAATATATTAAAATTATATTTGATGGATAGCTCATTCTGAGGACTACCATCATCCAATTGGATATGTGAACTTGCCTCCATTTTCATCCTTAACCAAAGCCCGGAAGCACAAAATTTTGTGGTAAAATGAGAAAGGAGGGGGAGAAGGGAAAAAAAGGGGGGTTTGAGCAAACTCCCTGGACCCCTTTGAACGAAGGGGGTTCGCTTGAACCCCCCTTTTATTGCAATTTTCCTTTGTTTTAATAAAAAATGTGCCAAGAAGGGGATGACATCACAAAGGGGTTTTCCCGAAGAGGGGGGTTCGAGCGAACCCCTTTTTGGGTTCACATGAACCCCCCTTCAAGCGAACCCCTAAAAACCTAAAACAAAATTCTTCAGAGTGTTTTGGCAATTTTTCTTCTTGAAGGGAATTGTAAACCAATATTATGGGATCACCCCTAGATTATGAAGCATATTATCTATGTCTTCCTAATTTTTTAAGCTCTATAAGTATGGTAATGAAATTCACAACCTCTAAGAAAAATAAAACCTATCATGATCATTTTGAGCTACAAATGTTGGTATGAAATCTTTTTATTTTGGTAGTGGAACTTCCTTGAACTAGTGCTTCCTTTGTTGTTATTTGTTGCAGCTTGCATTGGATTATTAGTTAGCTTCATAAACATAATATCTACTTCGATTTATCATTAGAATCCGCAAAAAAAACTACAAAAAATAATAACTATAAAATAAATAGAGAAAAAAAATGTAACCTTGTTGAGATCATATACATAAGAAATGGAATCAAAAGATCAAACCCACTTTTTGATAGAGTTGGCCTACCAAAAAATGATGTCAGTGGAAATTTATCCAAAATTTTATTATACCTATGTTAGACTTATAGAATTGCACATAGTTTACAAGGAAAACATAACCAAGACAACAAAGTAGAATCATGGTTATGGTAGAAAATTACTTGTAAAATAAAACAAAAAATCACTCAATTGAAAAATAGTGCAAGTGTGAGACAATTAGTTGTAGATCCAACATGAGCCATCCCATGCGCCATCAAAATTATGGGGTAGAGTAAGTCATCTTAAATATGGCTTGAACCATAAATAAATACTCACTCTAGCAATTTGAAACACCATATAATGAAGAAACATGGTCCAGTTGGAAGGAATCAAAGGACTTGTAATAAAGACTATATATAGGCTAGAAAAGTCTCATAGCTCTCAAGGATATAGCACAATTATTTAAGTGATGGCATAGCTCAATGCTAGTGTGACCATGGCTATAGAATAATATAGATAATTTTAGCCATTAGATTAGATTCTCCATCTAGTGGTTTTCGCTCCATATGGGAGTAGTTAGATATGGCAAGGTGAAATGATGCGTAATTGGTGTCTCTCTAGCTCAACTCTTCCCTCATGTAGTGGTGTGTCTTTTAAACAATATAAGAGGTCACTCTTTCTAGGTATTGTATCATTGGCTAATGATAGTAAAGTTGGCACATAGGTCCCAACTAAAAATTATTTAGCTTTAACAAGTTCTCTCTATTTCTCACGTGCAAATTTGAGTTTATGAATGTCTTTTGATTGTTTTAATTGAAATTTTAAAAGGTAAAGCATGTTACCATGAAGTATATAAAAATATATTTATATAATATATAATATAATATCACATACAATATTATACATATAATCATTGTCTTATTATAAATAAATATATCATATACAAATGAAATATATAATATAATATAGTATAAAAGAAATATAAATATATATACAATATAACAATATAATATAAATATAAAAAATAATATAATATATAATATTATCATTGTCTTGTTATATATAAATGAAATATATAATATTATATATATATATATATATGTCAATTATGTATCTATAATAACATGGTGGAATATTTACTTCCAATCTCATCACACATATCAATGTCAATTTCTTATAAAGTTAATCTTCTTCATCTATAACATATTTAGTCTCACTCTTCTACATTCTATAAACTAATTATCTTCCTCTACACCATCTTTACTCTTCATTCTTTTAAATTTTATCTTATAATAAATGAATTCTAAACAAGGTTAATTCAAAATCACTCTACCTAAACATAATCCACTTCTATTGTGGAATAATTAATATTTATGTTTATTTAATTTAGTAAGGTTAGAGGGCTCTAAACCTTCTCACTTATTTACCTCGCACATCCTTCTCAGTATAGATCACACAGTACAAATCTTTTCGACACGTAATGAAAAAGGTATTCAATGGTACACACATTGATTTCTTCATAATGTTATGCACATTTTTCTTGACTCCCAATGACATCCATTGTGTGAATGAAAAGAGATGGCTATTTCTAAAAGCAGGAGAATGGTACAAAGTGGGTAAAATAGGAAACATGACAAAAGAAGAGATTTTCTATTTGTTTATGATGAAACGTATCATCTGTCTTGTTAGCCTGTCACACGATTATCATTACTAATCTCATTTTCATACCAAAAATATTTGTATTCTTCAAATAAATAATATTTATGCTTATTTAATTTATATTTATGTTTATTAATAAATAATTAATCTCACAAGGTTAATTCAAAATCACTTTACCTAAACATAATCCACTATTAATATTTAATATTAATATTTATGTTTATTTAATTTAGTTAAGTTTGAGGGCTCTAAACCTTCTCACTTATTTACCTCACACATCCTTCTCAGTATAGATCACACAATACAAATCTTTTCGGCACAAATCACAATGTTTCAGCACGTAATGAAAAAGGTATTCAATGGTATAGTACACACATCAATTTCTTCAGAATGTTATGCATATTTTTCTTGACTCCGAATGACATCCATTACGTGAATGAAAAGAGATGGCTATTTCTAAAAGCAGGAGAATGGTAAAAAGTGGTTAAAATAGGGAGCATCGTAGAAGAAGAGATTTTCTATTTTTTTATGATGAAACGTATCATCTGTCTTGTTAGCCTGTCACACGATTATCATTACTAATCTCTTTTTCATTCCAAAAATATTTCTCACATGCAAATTTGAGTTTATTAATTGAAATTTTAAAAGATAAAGCATGTTACCATGAAGTATATAAAAATATATTTATATAATATATAATATAATATCACATACAATATTATACATATAATCATTGTCTTATTATAAATAAATATATCATATACGGGTGAAATATATAATATAATATAGTATAAAATAAATATAAATATATACAATATAACAATATAATATAAATATAAAAATAATATAATATATAAATTATCATTGTCTTGTTATATATAAGTGAAATATATAATATTAATATAAAGAATATATATATATATACATATATATATATATACATATATATACATATACATATATATACATATATATACATATACATATATATACATATATATACATATATATACATATACATATATATACATATACATATATATACATATATATAATCTATATCAATGTCAATTTCTTATATTTAATATTAATATTTATGTTTATTTAATTTAGTTAAGTTAGAGGGCTCTAAAATTTCTCACTTATTTACCTCGCACATCCTTCTTAGTACAAATCACATCGTACAAATCTTTTGGGCACAAATCATAGTGTTTTGACTCGTAATGAAAAAGGTATTCAATGGTAAACACATCGATTTCTTAAAAATGTTATGCACATTTTTTTTGACTCCCAACAACATCCATTGTGTGAATGAAAAGAGATGACTATTTCTAAAATCAAGAGAATGGTAAAAAGTGGCTAAAATAGGGAGCGTGACAGAAGAAGAGATTTTCTATTTGTTTATGATGAAACGTATCATCTGTCTTGTTAGCCTGTCACGTGATTATCATTACTAATCTCATTTTCATTCCAAAAATATTTGTATTCTTCAAATAATTAATATTTATGTTTATTTAATTTATATTTATGTTTATTAATAAATAATTAATCTCACAAGGTTAATTCAAAATCACTTTACCTAAACATAATCCACTTCTATTGTCGAATAATTAATATTTATGTTTATTTAATTTAGTTAAGTTAGAGGGCTCTAAACCTTCTCACTTATTTACCTCGCACATCCTTCTTAGTACAAATCTTTTCGGCACAGATCACAGTGTTTCAACACGTACTGAAAAAAGGTATTCAATGGTACACATATCGATTTCTTCATAATGTTATGCACATTTTTCTTGACTCCCAATGACATCCATTGCGTGAATGAAAAGAGATGGCTATTTCTAAAAGTAGGAGAATGGTAAAAAGTGGCTAAAATAGGGAGCATGACAAAAGAAGATATTTTCTATTTGTTTATGATGAAACGTATCATCTGTCTTGTTAGCCTGTCATGCGATTATCATTACTAATCTCATTTTCATTGCAGAAATATTTGTATTCTTCAAATAATTAATATTTATGTTTATTTAATTTAGTTAATTTAGAGGGCTCTAAACCTTCTCACTTATTTACCTCGCACATCCTTCTTAGTACAAATCACACAGTACAAATCTTTTCGGCACATATCACAGTGTTTTGACATGTAATGAAAAAGGTATTCAATGGTACACACATTGAATTCTTCAAAATCTTATACATGTTTTTCTTGACTCCCAATGGCATCCATTGTGTGAATGAAAAGAGATGGTTATTTCTAAAAGCAGGAGAATGGTAAAAAGTGGCTAAAATAGGGAGCGTGACAAAAGAAGATATTTTCTATTTGTTTATGATGAAACGTATCGTCTATCTTGTTAGCCTATCACACGATTATCATTGTACTAATCTAATCTTCATACCAAAAATATTTGTATCCTTCAAATAATTAATATTTATGTTTATTAATAAATAATTAATCTCACAAGGTTAATTCAAAATCACTTTACCTTAACATAATCCATGATTAATATTTAATAGTAATATTTATGTTTATTTAGTTTAGTTAAGTTAGAGGGCTCTAAACCTTTTGCTTATTTACCTCACACATCCTTCTCAGTAAAGATCACAAAGTATAAATCTTTTTGGGACAAATCACAGTGTTTCGACACGTAATGAAAAAGGTATTCAATGGTACAGTACACACATCAATTTCTTTAGAATGTTATGCACGTTTTTCTTGACTCCCAATGGCATCCATTGCGTGAATGAAAAGAGATGGCTATTTCTAAACACAAGAAAATGGTAAAAAGTGGCTAAAATAGGGAGCGTGACAGAAGAAGAGATTTTCTATTTGTTTACGATGAAATGTATCATCTGTCTTGTTAGCCTGTCACATTATTATCATTAATAATCTCATTTTCATTCCAAAAATATTTCTCACGTGCAAATTTGAGTTTATGAATGTCTTTTGATTGTTTTAATTGAAATTTTAAAAGGTAAAGCATGTTACCACAAAGTATATAAAAATATATTTATATAATATATAATATAATATCACATACAATATTATACATATAATCATTGTCTTATTATAAATAAATATATCATATACGGATGAAATATATAATATTAATATAAAGGATATATATATATATACATCTTACATATATATATATTATATAATATATAATTAATCTATATCAATGTCAATTTCTTATATTTAATATTTAATATTAAATATTAATATTTATGTTTATTTAATTTAGTTAAGTTAGAGGGCTCTAAACCTTCTGGTGCAGGAGCACCTGCCAAAGTGCAAGTATAGATTTTGAAGTTTTGTTTTAAAATCTATTTTATTTTGTTGGGAAAGGTCTTTAACACCATCTAGATTGTGTTTGAGGACCTTTTGTTTCTTAGTGAGAAGTTGAATAAGTTTTACAATCTTTTGAGGGGTTGTTTTCTAAGCTTGAGTCTAAGATTGTAAAACACATTGTGTTTTCTAACACCAAATGTTTTGGTCTTTTTGAGCTCGAGGGAGAGAACCTAACTATTTCTGGGCGTTGTAAAAGGGATCTCTCAACCTTTTTGAAGAGGTTAGATGCTTTGTATGTTGGCAGTTTTCAGGAGAATAAGAAGGAAAATAGTGAATTTTGTTGAAAAAGCTCTGTTTTACTGTTATTGACTGCGTGATAGCAGCCTAGATGGATTGAACAAGACATTTGTTTGTTTGGTAGCATGTAAAGAAACCTTTTGAAGCATCTCTTGTGGCATTTTAGTTAACTTTTCCATCGTTTTCTTCTTTTCTT
>VDFB02369345.1:0-84854 GCA_007258455.2 Sequoia sempervirens
AAATCTTACAAAATTTAATCCCAACTTTATAAAAATGAGATCCAGATAAATAAAGATTGTAAATCCAAGAGCAGAGGACTGTGAAATCATATTTTGGATCCCTATAGCAGGACTCATTCACCCTAGGGTGAATCTGTCCTAGGAGGACACACAACAATTTTTGGTGACTAGTACACATCAACTTACCCTTCTCAGATCTGCTAGAATTTTACTATTTTCAATTGCTTTATGCTTTAAATTGATGATTAAGTTTCACATTACATAATTGAGTCCATTTACTATTTTTAGCTTTTCTCCCCAAAGTGTTGTTCAGGCAGATTTTACCATGTCCTCAATCATAAGGAAAACAACAAGATCTCCATTAAGGTTGACTCACCTAAGGGTTGAAATTCAATCTTACCTTTGGGAATCTCTTTTTCCTAATAAAAATAGAAATATAGGTGCATCACATATTCAATCACCCCATCTTGCACTAACCTATTTTTCTATGTTTCATTTTGGTGAACCTGACATTGTACATCTTAATTTCTGAAATTGGAGTTCATTAAAACCCTATATCTAGGAATTGCATTAGTTTGCATTAGTTTGTATTTAATTTAGGGTTGTTAAAATTGCATTATCTTTCATCTCATTGAGGGTTTTAAATTTTCATTTGGCATTGTTTAAAATCTAAAAAATCCAAAAAATTGTGTGCATATTACATTGATTTTGCATAGTACTTGCATATTAGTGTATTTTTAGTCATTCACATTAGAAAATTGAGTCAAAATTGCATTTCAAAAAGCATCACTTTGTTCATCATTTATCACTAATTTCATTTACATTAGGACACCTAAATATGGAAAATTTTGTCATTGAAACCACAATTTGCAACCTGAAACTAGGAATTCAAACATTAACTCAGAAATTCAAACTTTCATTTTTCAGAACCTTCACCTAGGACCCATTTGAGAATAATTCCTTGTAGAGGTGTTGTTTCAAATTTTTTGGCATTATTTTATCTTTATTTTCTTTGTTCTATTTTGTTGTTAAATTTGTGTTTCAGTTTTTTTTTTTTAAATTGTACTTTCTTGCATTAATTCAATTGGTCAAATCAAGTGCATTGTTTGAAATCAAAATTGGCAGTAAAAGACAATATTTTTAGGTTTTTGCATAGCATAATCGATAAATTATCTTGTTTGAAATTTTAAAATTAAAAAAATCTTTTTACATACTTGCATTGTGATTCATACTTTTGCATGTTCATTGCTTTTGCATAGTGCCCTTTCTCCATTTTGGGTGCACTTAGGTTTGGTGAAACTTGTATGAGCTTCACAATCTAGTGTCCTATTGCTAATACTTTAGTGATACATAGTTCAAAACTCATGCCATCCCATGCCAATACATCCACCATGGATCTTGAGTTTTTCCTACTCTTTCACTCATAGTGTTGATACTAGTCAACCCATTATGGACCATAGCTTTGATACCACATTTCCCATGACCACTTTACCTACAGCCAATGTGATTGATTTTGACACAATGGTTGCTAATGTCCCTTAAGAGAAACTAAAAAAATGGATGAAGCCTTAGAAAAACTACAAAACTTTGTGAGTGTTGAATACATTGTTGGTACTACGATTCCTATCATAGATAACATGAGGAAAATTCTTGATAATGAACAAGGAATATAAATTGTGCATAGCCTAGCTCATATAATTGATAATCATGTTTAGGTACTATGGCTAGTTGTGCTCAAACTTTGGGATACACTCAAAGTTAAGGTGGAAATCTAATTCCTCCTTCTACAACTGTGGCCTCTATTCCTACATACACCCATCCAACTGTTACAACAAGGAAACCCACTAGAAATGTCAATACAACCTTAGGTATTACCACTGGGAATCCATTTATCTTTGTGCATTCAAATCTCATATCTCCTAATCCATCTCCCCTCACAATCTTACAATTCACTTGTCCTCAAAATACATATACACCTCCACCTTATTCACCTCCATATCACAACACAACCAATGATTATGTCCTTAACTAACTCTTGCAAAATGTTTCATCCCTCCAACAAAAAATTTCCACATTAAACCAAAATAAAAATGGCTAAACTTCACAATATGTCAAAAGAAACCCATTATCCTTAGAGATATTGAGAGCACAAACGCCACAAGGCATAGAGATTCCTAGATTTGAGAAATATGGTGGTAAAGGATACCCTAGTAACCATTTCTTGGCATACACAACCTTATGTAGTGACTTCATTTTTTAAGACAAGCTCTTGGCTAAGCTTTTCCCTAGGTCTTTGAAAGATACAACCTTGGAATGGTTTTTCTCTTTACCGAATAACTAAATTAGTTCATTCAATGAGCTTGTTGATGCACTTCTCAACCATTTCCAAGTGCACATTGGTCCCAAGATGACCTTAGCTGATTTAATGAAGTGTAAACAAAAGGATGATGAAAAGATCACTGATTTTATAGCACGATAACAATTACTTTACCCATGAATCAATATTAAGATTCCTGATGCTAATCTTCAAAGAATGTTCATTAAAAAATTGTAAAACAAAATTCAATACAAGCTTGGTATGATGGAATTTCTCTCCTTTGCACATATGTGCACGACTCTTCGTGACTATCATAATTTGGCTAGTCATCATGAAGAAAAAATTCCTTCTAACCATCTTGAGAAATCCAAATTTATGCCCCATATCAATTTCCAACCATTCAAGAAACAAAATAAGATATTTTTACAGATAAATCCACCCCAAACAAGTCAACATGTTGACTCTCAAGTAGTTTCAATAAAAACAACAAATCCATATCAATTCAGGGAAAGGAGTAGACAGTTTACGCCATTACCTGATACCCTCAATTCCATCATGTTGTAACTTATGAGTAAGAACTTAGCTACATTACCTCCCATTGGAGCCATTGATACCACTAAGCCCTTAACTCCAAACTTTAACTCATACATTTTTCCATTATCATTGAAAAAATGGACATGATACATAACATTGTAAGCATCTTAAACATATTGTGCAAGACCTCATTGATTCTAATCACATCCAGATTGTTGGTGTTAATGATGAAGGAAACAAGTATATTGCCCCGCCCAACAAAAAAATTGCATTTTTTTATTAATCCCATGCCAAATCATAACATCTCTTTTGTAAAATCTAATGATGCCAAGAATGATGTGATGAATGTTTACATGACTGATGATAACATGAATGATAATGGATATGATAAGCTAGTCAACTTCATTAGCATTCAACCTTGTAAGGACCAAACCAAAATCTTTCTTGAAATTCCTTTCTCACAAAATGACAATCAAACACGCAACTGATGGTCCTCTTTACATCACTATAAGAATCAATGACAAGCCTACTAATTGGATATTAATTGATCTTGTGTGTGTAGAGAATGAGATCACTAATGAATTATTATTTTTGCATGAACTTTTTCAAGTCTCTTATGAACAACTGAAAGCATGGATCAAAACACATAATGATTTTTCTTGCCCTACAATAGGTTTGATCACTCTTCCTTTAAAAGTGGGACCAAAAAAATTGAATGTCTCATTCTCTATCATCCCATCGTTGGACTAATTCCATGTGAAGCTTGGTTATCCATGTCTATGCTCCATGGATTTCATCCCATTGATAGTGCATAAATGCTTAAAGTTTCCATTTAGCAATGGCATCTTTATTGTGCATCATAGTGGCATTAATCATGTGTCTTCCCATGGAAATTTCTCATTGGATTTATTTTGGCCCGAACCTATGGAACCTATTAAGCATCACGAGGACTTCTTTTTCAAATCTTAACAAAAGTTCAAGGTAAAGTGCATAGCAGAATTATCCCTTAGCAACATGCCTCAACCCATGATTGAGCCTCCTATCATAGATGAAACCATGATTGAACCAAAATTCCTTCCAAGCAACCAAGATCAACCCATGAAAGATCGTCCACCTATTTCCTATAAAAGACCAAGAGATAACCATATAAATCTCATTGTGCCTCCTAATATCAAACAAGTTTATAAAGATAAAGAGAAAGTGGTTGAACAACCTTCCATGGTTCCTTTTGTTCCTCCCTTGTGGGAAGAAAAGAAACCTATGGCTAACAAACCCGCTCCTACACAATCACAACTTGAAAATCATGCAAGAATAAATAGAAATGCTAAAGAGCATAGATGTAGGCATCGAGCTATTTCTCATAAGTTAAATGAAGAGAATAAAATAGAAATTCAAGATAAAAATTTAACTCAAACAAAGCATGATGATTTTCCACCTTCGCCACAACAAACTCATGAAACTTCAATGGACATTGTCATTAGGCTTCCTTTTATGATTAACTTGGATGATGATGATTAGATTGCTAAGATTGATGAAGAAGTTCATAAAGAGCTAAATTTATTGTTTTCCTTTTCCATGAGCTTAGATGATAACAACCATGATGATCCTCCTATAAAGAGTGAATCACCGCGTGTTGAACCTGGTGATGCTCCTAGTATGACACTTGTTATTGTCCCTTTGGCTATTTTTCTACCTTCTGTATATGATGAACAAGATTGGGATGTGGATTGTAATAACCCATTATAATTATTACTTAATTATATTATTGAAAATGACATTATGAATATTTAATTTTAAAAAGACATAACTAAGCAGCTATTTTCAATCATAGCAACACATGTCTAATTAAAGTAAGAGTCATAATAATATGTATTCATATCCAAATTTCAATTACAATATCCAAGTTGGCTTGGCTCATTGGGCCACAAAGTCAATAGAATATACAATTTTACATCATAGACCATGATAATCATGAAAACATCCAAGGTTTCCTCTTGATTCTCGCCTCCACTAATGGAGGAGAACATGGTTGAAGCACTTTACCACCCAAGCACGAAGCTTACACTTCCCTGGAATTCTTCCAACTTGAAGAATACCCGACCCTACATGGAAATTTTAAGAAGGGAACAAACTGCAAGGTGGAATCTAGTGTGTGCCCAAACATCAACATGCATCTCTATTTATGATTAGAAAAATGCAAGATCTATGCTAGGAATGGTAGAGAGTGTTATCACAAAGTCCATACATACATAATGGGATAATTGCTTGGCCAAGAATAAAAATTTAGTTGCAACAACAAAAGATAGGTTTTGGATAAAGCAGAAACCTATACTCTCTATACTCCATTTTGGCACCCATCCTGAAAGGTAACTTTCAACAACGCAATTTATTCCTTAGCAACTGTCTACCCTCTAGAAGCATCTACCCTGAGGTTCTCTAGTCTACTTAGGTGTTCTTGTTCTACTAAACAAAGAGAATATTCTTACACATATCCACAGAAAAGCAATTCAATCTACTTAATTTCCTCAACTTAAGTAAATTAGAAGGATGATTCAAATAGAACTGTTCAATACATTATCCATTCAGTTCATACACATATCACATGATTGCATTCAACATAATTCAGTATTCATTAAAAATAAATTAAATAAGTAACAAAAGAAGGTATGTCACAAGTATGTGTATGTTCATAGATGAAGGTCTATGTGCATACACATATATGTGTTGACTTAAGTTATTAATTTTTGCATATATTCTAAAATAAAAACCATTATAACAAATTGCTTTCGTTCAAATAATGCTACAGATTCTCATATCATTTGATGGTAATACAAGATGTAAATTTTCCTTTTTCAAAGAAATAAGAATAGATTTGTTTGAACAATTTCCATATATTGGTGTTGTTTGTATCAAAACAATGTTGTTTATATAAAAACAAATGTTGTTTGTATCAAAACAATGCTATTTGTAGCAAATCAATGTTGTTTGTATCAAAACAAATACTATTTGTAAAAGTTTACAAGTTACTGTGCCAATATGCCTCGTTAAAAGTTTTAGGTTACCCAATATATCATGTATACAATCAATGTTCTATCATTCTAGTTATACAATTATCTAGATAGTACTAGTGTCTTTCTTTTTTCAAACAAAAGGATTGAACAACATGCTTGTCATTTTCAATCACATAAATTTGGAATATTCATATTACTATTTTGGGTTAGGAGAGACCCAAAAAAAATTTATGCGTGACTGTTATGGATATAAATTCAAGCTATTGTCGTTCTAGGAATGACTAATATTTTAATGATTGTTTGGTTTCATCACAAACATTATCATTAGTCAAACCTTAAAGAAATATCGATTATTGGCTTACAAAGTTTGACAGTCGATTGATAAAACACATTCATAGTAATCATTCTAAGAATGATTTGTGCATGCAAAATAGATTGGTGTAAACAACATATGTGAGCATCACATGTAAGCAAAGAAAATGGGGATCGTTCTATTGAATGATTAAATTTATGTACAAACGGTATACTATAATCGATCTTAAAGATCGATGCCCACATGATAAAATAGAATGAGGTAATTTCTCCTCCATCATTTGAGGAGAATGAGGCAACATGCTTAAGTAGCAACGACATATATATATATATATGTACACCCTTCTATGAATGATGTTAGCAACCTTTGCACCCACTTCGGGCGACATACCTATTCGGCCTAGTTGACAAGAAGAACAACATATTAAAAAGGGTTACAATGGCAAAACAATTGTTTCCCTTAAAGGAAAACAATAACAATTTTTAAGTCATTTAATATAAAATATAAATTCAAGCAATCAAAATTCATCTGATTAACCATGTAATGGTTAACAAATGTTACATGCAAGAAATAAATGAAAGAGGTGAAATGAATAAATCATACAAGGGTTAACCTGGTTTGACTACCATGTCGATAGAAAAATATGCAAATATATGGTGCATGAAAACGTCAGTCGATAAAGCCCTTGCAACATAAACCAAGAAAATGGTCAATCTCAAATTGAGATGCCTTGGTTCTAAAACAAAATACACTTGTAGAAAATGGGCATCTATTGTTTTTCCATCAACTCGAATGAAATCGACAAAAACAATAAGGGAAATGAAAGTTTCAATTAGTTTTGAATGCAATATTCAAGCATAAACAACATCAAACAATAAATTTTACCTTTGTTCGTGGCCTTTCCTCAGCTTTTTCCCTCTTTTCTAGATGAGTCAATTCACTAGCTTGCTTTTTCCTAATTTCTTGTCGCCACTGCTAGACCCTTGTTGATTTCTTCCCAAGTATTTTTTTGTGTTTCCAAAATGGAAAATGCATGTTTTCCTTACATGTTTGCAGCATTATGGGGCCGTTTCATTCATAATTGACATTAATTTGGCCACCCCACTATTCAAATTTGAAAATATTGCCTTAATTTGAATGCAGACTATTAGAAATCTAAAATAGATTGAATAACCCAAGAACTTTATAAGATAAAATCAAAGCTAAATAAACTAGAAAAGCATAAAGAATGCACACCAGAACTATGAGAGATTATGTAATGTCAATATGACAAAATTGCATTAAGAGCTTCCAAGATGAAAAGATACAATGAAAATATGCATGAAGGGATGAAAATACAAGCTAGGTAGTGATTTTATATAGAACATAGGAGATAAGGTAGGTGGAAAATCCACCCAATAGGAATAAACCACAAAAAGTGGAGATGGACCACCAAAAGTGGAGACACCCACCAAAAGTGGAAAGTGGTTCCACACTTTAAGGAAGGATACACCTCATCACTTATCTCCTAGTTATTAAATAATAAACTCATTTTATTATCCTAAGCAAGCTTAATTAAGTGTAGGAAAAACCTTGGACTAAGGAAAAATAAATTAACCCACTAGGAAAATGAAAACCTACACCAACACCCCCCTTAAGCATAGCTTAGGAAGATGTAAAAGATGATGGGTCCCAGAAACTAAGCCATGTTAGGTACCCATGTACAAATGCAATGCAAAAAAATCTCTCACAATCGGAGAAAGGGAGAAAACCCAATGTGACAAAACTCCTCCCCAAAAGAGAGATGAAAGAAAAGAAGGATTAAGTAACCCCCCCTGAAGATAGCCAATGGTAGATTCTTGAAACTAGATGGAGAAGATAGTCCACAATTGTTGAACAACATTCCTCCCCTTAGGAAGAAACATGACCAAAGGTGTATGCACACTATCTCCAAAGTCCTGAAAGGAATATGTAGGAAGAAAGTGAAGAATGTATGAAGTCTCTGAAGTCTCCTCAAGTATCCCCATGTCGATGTTGAAAGCTACCACAATCAAATCAGGCATTTTAAGCCACATTGCTGAAGATGACAAATCAAGATCTCCTAGAGACTGATGTAGAACAAAATTCAAAGACTCAAGTATCTCCTCTGAAGATATCTTCTCCAAATGATGATCCAAAGTATCCACACTCATGTCAAACTGAAAGGAATGATCATTTAGAGAATGAACAAGAGGTTCAAAGTGTTCCCTCATAACAATTGAAGAAGAATCATCTTCATCAAAGAGAAGATGAATACACTCAATAGTGTTTCCCAAGTTTGCAATATGTGTCTCTATAAGCAAGTTTGAAATACATGTCAAGAGATCATCCCAAGCTGAATCAAGAAGACTATAGGTATTATGCTACAAGAAGTTATTGGAAGCTTTCGAAGAAGCAACTCTAAACTCTAAAGTAGCAATAGTAGATGCAAGGACAAAAGAGTGGTCCTCAAAGAGAATATATATGTCCTCAATAGTGTCATCTAGATCCAAAATGAGGGACTCCACAAACAAACAAGAGATGTCTGGTAGAAATTGGTCCCAATGGGTTGAATCTAGAAGACAATTGATCCTGCTGCAATGTATCACTGGAGGCTCTTAGCAAAGCATTTCTAGAATCTGAATTTGCAATAGGTGATGTCGATGTAATCTCAACTTGAGGATGAGAAGCAATAGAAGTCTTTGTGTCATTTGAACATTCAAGACGTGCATAATACTTAAGCTCCTATAAAGTATCATCATCATAGGGTATATTATCTACATCATCAAGTGGAATAAGGCAATCTACAAGAGGATCATCTGGGAATGGAGAAACATGAGGGTCTCCAAACATCTCCCAAATCTTGGTCCAAATTGTGTAAGGATATTCAATTCCATCTATAGACAACAGAGTGCCATAATCAACATGACAACCAATTATTCCTATTACATGATCAATTATATTACCCCAAAAATTCTTCTTATTAGATGTGTCAGGTTTAGGCATGAGTCCAAAAAGGTAAGGAAAAATTTTTAGCCATTTGAGATGGGTTAAAATTCTTTTTTTCCAAGACTCATAATTAGCCTTATCCAAGAATATCACAAAAGGATAAGTAGAAAAACCCATGATACAATCCTAAAATGATCACAAAAGAACACCAAAAGAGAACATCAATACACTCCCACCCTTTTCACTAGTATCAAAGATCACCCCCCCCAAATATTATAAGGTTGGCACTTTATAATTTAGTGTGTTTACAAAGCCTTTTCCAAGATACAATGCTCAATAGGCTCAAAATAACCAAAATTACAAATTCTGATACAACATGAACATGAGAAAAATTTTGGAAAAAATATATTTATGGTTGTGTAGTTCTCTTCAAGACCTTTCCAACTCCTTTTGTTTTCAAAAAATGGAGCACTAGGGTGAAAGTTATGGCCTGTTGAAGAAACTGGAACAAGACAACTTCAACCTAAAATATATGGTACAAAATGGAATAAAATATTCTCAATAGATCTTTATATGAAAATTTATTTTCTCCATCTTTCCGATGATATCTCGTTTGCAAAAAATGGACACCGTGGTGAAAAGTTATGATTTTTTTAAGAAACAAGCTAAATTTTGCTTGCAATGATGACCCTAGCAAAAGAAAAATTTGCCAAAAATAAAATTTATCTAAAATAGACAAATTTTATATGATAATGGGGGTTTTTGGGCCTTTTGAACGCAATGGAAATGTTTTTTTGGCCCAAAAATGCTCTAGTAAAAATTTGTTTGCAGATCTGAGCTTCAAACCCCTACTTGCAACTATGTCAAATTATCTCCAATTTGGATGAAACGAAAGCCACATATGACTTTCTCGAGCCTTCTAGATGTGTTGGAATAGTCAAGAATGCTTCCAATATAATCATAAATGTTGTAATCACCTGGATCTCACAAAACACATATGCAAAATAAAGAGGTAATTAAATCTTTGCAAATCCTTTCTGATTCTCGAGATCATTCAAGAACACAAGAGAAGAGCATATGGGAATTTACAATATTTTTACAAGAAACTCAATCTCTCAATTAGGAATTTAAGAACTTAGATTTCACAAAAAAAAAGCTCTGATACCATGTTATAAATCTGAAATAGATTGAATAACCCAAGAACTTTATAAGAGAAAATCAAAGCTAATGAAAAGATACAATGCAAATATGCATGAAGGGATGAAAATACAAGCTAGGTAGTGAGTTTATATAGAAAATAGGAGAGGAGGTAGGTGTAAAATCCAACCAATACGAATAAACCACAAAAAGTGGAGATAGACCACCAAAAGTGGAGATGCCCACCAAAAGTGGAAAGTGGTTCCACCCTTTAAGGAAGGGGACACCTCATCACTTATCTCCTATTTATTAAATAATAAACTCACTTTATTATCCTAAGAAAGCTTAATTAAGTGTAGGAAAAACCTAGGACTAAGGGAAAATAAATTAACCCACTAGGAAAATAAAAACCTACACCAACACAGGCCACTATGGTATTATCACATATTTTATTCTCTTTTCATTTATTTTCAGAAATTAACAACAATACTCGATGAATTCAAACTCGTATTCAATTTCAAAGAGTTTGCATATATATATATATATATATATATATATATATATATATATATATATATATATATATATATATATATATATATATATATATATATATACATACATACACATACATACATGCATACATATATATACATACATACATACAATATATATATTTATATGCGTTCTTCTATATATATATTACTTTTATAATAGTATAGTATTCAATCACTTCCAAGAAAGGAATAAACTTTTATTTTATTCAAACAATTGTTTTCAAAAGAAGTAGTTTTCTTATCCATCAAGCATGCCTTTTTAA
This sequence comes from Sequoia sempervirens, assembly GCA_007258455.2. NCBI lineage: Eukaryota > Viridiplantae > Streptophyta > Pinopsida > Cupressales > Cupressaceae > Sequoia > Sequoia sempervirens. The sequence continues at coordinate 11,079 of VDFB02369345.1, forward strand.
TTACATACAAATATGTTTAATCATGCTATCATTCTCTTTTAGTTTTGAAACCATATGATCAAAGTAAATAATTGAATAAGAAGTCACATGTACAACATTCCACAAGCCTATTCTTTTGAAACATTGAATCATTTCGAATCAAATCAATATAAATTTCTATATGAAAGTTTAAATGCAATCTATCATGTTGTTTTGTGGTATGTGCATCCAGATTCCATCAAGCTTACTGTTCAATTTGGCTAGACGATCCTACTTCAATTGTGTTCTCGTCCTTCAACTGTGTTCTCATCCTTCAACCTATTACCTTGCATTTGCACACACTTGCACTTACACAGTTCATCAGTAACGTTAAATCATGATAAAGTATGAGATAGTTCATAAGATCACATGGTCAAAAGATAGTCAACTTCTTTCAAACATTTCAAAAATATCAAAACTTTCATTCAAAAAATTGAATTTCCTCAATAATTCAATTTATTATATTATAATTTAAATGTAATAAAAATTAGGTTATGACATGGATGAACTGCTATAGGTTGACTCACATGTGCCATACTAGTCTTTTCTTTGTTATATTTTCATGTTCTTTGTGATTGCATGTGTGTAATGTGATCCACCTATATTGTGTTGCTTGGCGTGTCTTTATATGTTTGTGAGCCTACTTTGGATGACCCTTGTCACTCTGTTGGTGCAAAGATACAAAGAGGTTTTGTTGTGACATTCTTCTATTTGTATCTACATTCTTCTATATGTTGTACACCTTTATTTTTTCTCTTGTCTTGTGTTTTCCTTTTGGGGATGACACAAGGTGTTGAGACATCTAGGTCTCTTCCATGTTGACCCAAAAGTTTTTCTCTTTTTTTTTTCACTCTCTATGTGTCATTCTTCCTTTGCGCTTGTTGTTCCATGAGTCATTTGAGGAATGATGACGATTTCGAGCTCGATTATATCACTATAGAAAAGACATAACGTTGACCCCAAATCCATGGATCCCTTATGTGTTATCTTAGGATTGCATATGGGGGGAAACCTCCTTTCATGAAATAGCTCTACTTGGAAACATATGTTTTACATAGGGCTTTCCAAATAAAGCTCTCATGTATTGAAATTTATCATTTTTCTACTTTAAAGTAATTGCTCAGAGCATGGTGTTTAGAAATTTCTTTAAAGTGGGGGCATGCACGTCCTCGCTCATTGTTTTCTTCAAAATGTGGTCTTCTTACTTTATGTGATGTGTCTTCTTGGTGACATTAGGTTTGATGTCCTTCAAGAGTGTGACCTTTCTTGGCATATGGCATTCCTCTTAGTGGTGATGTTGTGACTTGCATTCCCTAAGTTGTAAATCTTTTATCCTCAACTAGTCCTCTCTTGGTGACATTAAGCATGATGTTACCTAAGGTGAGACCTTTCATGAACTAAGCAAAACCATTTTGAATATCCTATTGTATTGTATTTTAAATGGTCACCAAGCATAAAACAACTTGCTTTCCAGTGGAGCCTTGTTTTTCATGAGTGTCTAGCATAATGCAGCTTGCTAGCCTTATGGGACCTTTTTTCTGTGGCACATTATCAAAGTTATTTGGAGGTATAAATTTTGGTATGGTTGATGTATGGGAGCCTGTAGACCTGGCATGACTTTCCCATCAACCACCTTTTGGGGGCTCACCTAATGGACAACAGATTTCACTAGCCCATGTGAGTATATTTTTTTTGCATAGTGGACAACAGGGTTCCACTTGTGAATTTTTTTTGGAAAAATAGCTAAGGCTTGATCCATACCTATTGGAAAAATAGTCGAGGCGTGATCAACCCCTTTCTTTTGCATCAATTTTGGCATTGTATGCTTGTGTATCTTGTCTTGATGATGTCTATCATTCGTGTATGTGTGTTCCTTTGTGCTTATGTTGGTTTTTCATGGGATCTTGATCCTGGGGGCTTGGCCACCTCCTTAATCCTTATCATCCTATCTCACTAAAATTTGTACAATTGGACCCCTCTCGACACTTATTTGTCTACTTTAGTGTGATTTTGATCGTAGGGCTCATCCTCTCACTAACATGGGGACTAAAAGTGTTGGATATTGCTGATATGCGGTTGTCATTGATGTCAACACTATTGGAATTAATGTATTTAAGGTTATATATGTCGAGGATATTGAGAAAATTGTAATAAAATAAGTTGCGGGTTGTCGATGATGCAGTGAAGTTCAGTATGGTGGCTAGCTCAATATATTGATGATAAGAGGTTGTGGATTAAAGGGTTTGTTTACAAGTATATCTAGTTTATCCACATGAAGTTTCAGAGGTTTGCATGAAGATTTGATTGAGTTATAGGTATATGTGTTCTAACAGTTGTTTTGTTGCTTTAGTTGGTGTTCCTAAAATAGGATGATGTGATTCTAGTAATTTGACTTGTGGCGGATGCTTTTGTGGTGATTCATGATGCATGTGGATGTTTCTAGATCATGCTCTATCTGTGTTGTTGGTCGACATTGATCGGTGTGCTCGCGATTGGTGATTTTCTTCTGTGAGTTCATGTTTTTCATTATCATGGCCGACAAGGTGATTGTAACGTGTTGCAGATCTTCGAGGCATAATTTTTGAAGGTTTCCCTATTTTAGGATGTTGTTTTTGGTTCTTACTATGTTTTGGCCAACATTGTTTGGTCCACGTTGATAAATTGTTTATTGATTTGGGTTGACAGTTTGTACACATTTTATATTTTGTTGGGCCGACATGTAGTTGATGTTATCCTTAGTTGTGGATATATATGATTGATTTTTTATACCATTTGAAGGTATGGTGTGTGAAAAATGTTCTAATATTTCAAAGGTGGAAGTAAAGTGTGAAGAAGAGTGAGCAGATGAAAGTGTTTATGTTCTTAACCATGTTGAAAATTGATGTGTTTTCTTAGCTTAATACTTTGTAAAACTGTAAGATTGTTGATCTAAATAAGCTTTTCCTCTGTTACATATTCTTTGTGGGTGATTATCTTGATTAATCCATTTTACTATTTATAGAATGTAGATAGAAGTTGATAGAAGAAGTAGACAGGATATTAGAAAGATTACACAAGCATGTACCATGGAGAAACCCTTTCGGGAAAAAACTCCACCAAGAATTATTCTATTATTCAATCTCTGAAGTAGATTACAATAGCTCCAATTCTTGCTTGAGAATTCCTTTTTTTCCTTCACCAAAACTTCTTCACAACCTGCAATAAAACTGATACCAACTCTCTTCAACTTGCTTGAGATAAATAGGCTTTAATCAACATTGTAAACTCAACATGAATTATAATTACAATGCTCAAGACCTATCCCTAAAAGGTATGCCTATCTCTTGCAATTCAAGGTATGCCATGAAGAACAATGTCAAATCCTCATCTTCATGCATTTGGGCATCCCAAATTGAAGTAGCAACTCAACCTCTATTCTATACATATCTTCAAGGCTTCTAAAATATCTCAACATGTAAAGGATTTAATTCCAAGAAGACAACTTGGGCACCCAAGTTGGGTCCAAGTCATTTCTTGTTAATTGAAACATTTCTCAACACCATTCATGCAAGAATGGTCATCCCCTATTAACTGAAGGTAGTCCCTATTATTTTTCATGCAACTCAAGTCATTATCCATGCATTCCAAGTTAACTGAAGTCAACTAGCATTCAACTAAAACTAACTAAAGATAACTAAACCATAACTAAACTAAACTAAACTGATTCTAAACTAAACTAAACTAAACTAAACTAAACTAAACTAAACTAAACTAAACTAATCTTAACTGAATTGAATTGAACTTCATGCATGCAAACATCAAACCCTAACTCCTAGGATCTTTACATGCATTCAAAAGTGTTATCTCTTACTCCAAAAAGTTAATTGAACTCAAGGTGAGTGTCACCTACCATGTGGGTTCCCCATGTGCTCCTATCATTTAGGAACTCATCTTGGACGCCCTCACATGCTCCTATCATTTATAATTAATTAAAAATGTCAATTAATATGATTATTTCATCCAAAATTAATCTCTCTCTAATCCTAGTGTTTGAGAACACTTTCCAAGGACTTAGGAGACACATGAAATAAATAATGTTTAGGATTGCAATTAAATGGCATCCTATTTCCAACATTCTTCCACTTGACATTATACATTACAATTATTCTAAACAAGGAATATTATTATAAATCAAGTACATAACTTAAGGCCAATGGCCTTCCTGCACCAACTAATCAATCCATGCCAACTTCAAATGCAACCTGCGTAATCATGAAGCTCCAATCAAATGATTTAAACCAAGAGAATTTCTTTGAAGGAACTAGTTTCATAAGATAATCTTTAACATTAATTAAAGTGTCGAATTTCTCAATTAATACCTTCCCACTCTCAACCATTTCTCGCACAATGTGATACTTCACATCAACATGCTTAGTACGAGCATGATACATAGGATTTTTGGCTAAACACATAGCACTCTAACTATCACATTCAAGTTTAACTTACTTTAAATTAAAACCAATACCTTTCCCAAGTCTCTATATCCAAACTGCCTCTTTGGAGGCATGTGTAACCGCTAAGTGTGTTAAACTCATGTTCAACCAAGGTGTAGTCTCCTCGGTCTTTTGTGTTGAAAATAGCTTTTCTTACTAGTAACTATTCCAACATATATCTCTTACCATAAGAGAACTCAAGCCTCACCTATTTCTCCAAGTATCCATGGGGACCTGTAAACAACCAATCCATGCCAAACTCCAAATGCAACATACCACTATCATGAAGTAATAAAGAAAATGATTAATGTGCCCAATACTTAAGAGAACTACACAAGATCAATGTCAAAGCTCCAATCTTGAACATAAACATGACATCCATGATCTAACCATCTCCGCCTAGGAGATCACATGCACCATGACACACTTAAACATCCTAGTCTCAAGAGAACCATGTCAAACTCTAAATGCAACAAGAGTAAACCATGACATAATAGCAACCACTCTAAACCAAGAAAAAACCATATCCCCAATCACATGAGGATAACCTTACCAATGATGCATCCACATCACTTCCAACAACTCCCACTAAACTGTGGTACCAAGTCATACATGGCATCATGACTACCATCCTCTTCATGAATATCACTATATCCTACCAAAGCTCCCACTAAATTATGATACCAAGCTATACATGGCAAGAAGATAAACATCAAACCATCACTGTCAAAAGCATATGGAATTTTAGACATTTCCTCATAATCAAAATTATCATAACATGTACCATTCCCAACTCTAAACCGCTAATCAAGAGTATACCATGACATAATAACAAAACCATCCTACAACCAAGAATCCACTTTATTTCCAAATGCTCCCACTGAACCGTGATACTAAGCAATCCAATGGCATCATGATGCACATAATAAAAACCACATTTATGTCATAAGCTCACACCAAACCTATTGAAGATCTCAATGACACATGATAAACATCCTCTAAAGCAAGAATATATACCTCTTGTAACAAACTTATTTTCCAAAATCAGAAATAACAAAAATAGTAAAAGCTCCCACCACAGCCAAAAAACCTCCAATATTTTAAGAGAAAGGTGTCCCAATACTCTACCCAACCTCAACTCTGATACCAAATGTTGAAAATTGATGTGTTTTCTTAGCTTAATACTTTGTAAAAATTTAAGATTGATGATCTAAATAAGCTTTTCCTTTGTCACATATTCTTTGTGGGTGATTATCTTGATTAATCCATTTTATTGTTTGTAGAATGTAGACAGAAGTTGATAGAAGAAGTAGATAGGATATTAGAAAGATTACACAAGCATGTACCATGGAGAAACCCTTTTGGGAAAAAAATCCACCAAGAATTATTCTATTATTCAATCTTTGAAGTAGATTTCAATAGCTCCAATTCTTGCTTAAGAATGCCTCTTTTTCCTTCACCAAAACTTCTTCACAACCTGCAATAAAACTGATACCAACTCTCTTCAACTTGCTTGAGATAAATAGGCTTTAATCAACATTGTAAACTCAACATGAGTTACAATTACAATGCTCAAGACCTATCCCTAAAAGGTACACCTATCTCTTGCAAGTCAAGTCATGCCATGAAGAACAATGTCAAATCCTCATCTTCATGCATTTGGGCATCCCAAACTAAAGTAGCAACTCAACCTTTATTCTGTAAATATCTTCAAGGTAGCATCCTCAAAGTAGGAGCCCAAAAGAGGGCCCACTTAAATTATCCTTCTGAAATATCTCAACATGCAAAGGAGTTAATTCAAAGAAGACAACTTGGGCGCCCAAGTTGGGTCCAAGTCATTTCTTGTTAACTAAAACATTTCTCAACACCATTCATGCAAGAATGGTCATCCCCTATTAACTAAAGGTAGTCCCTGTTATCTGTCATGCAACTCAAGTCATTAGCCATGCATTCCAAGTTAACTAAAGTCAACTAGCATTAAACTAAAACTGACTGAAGATAACTGAACCATAACTGAACTGAACTGAACTGAATTGAACTAAACTAAACTAAACTAAACTGATTTTGAACTGAACTGAACTTCATGCATGAAAACATCAAACCCATATCTTAGGATCTTTACATGCATTCAGAAGTGTTATCTCTTACTCTGAAAAGGTAACTAAACTCAAGGTGAGTGTCACCTACCATGTGGACGCCCCATGTGCTCCTATCATTTAGGAACTCATCTTGGACGCCCTCAAATGCTCCTATCATTTAGAATTAATTACAAATGTCAATTAACATGATTATTTCATCCAAAATTAATCTCTCTCTAGTCCTAGTGTTTGAAAAAACTTTCCAAGGACTTAGGAGACACATGAAATAAATAATGTTTAGGATTACAATTAAATGACATCCTATTTCCAACAAACCGGAACTGTAATCAGGCATTAGTAGATGTTATTTTCTCAATTCAAAATCTTTCGGATGTAATCTGAATGTGACTGTAAGAAAGTGAGTCTTCCTTTGGGTAGTAATCCTTTTGTATTTGAGTAGTGAGCTCTAGGAAGTGTGCTTGAATGCATGTGCATTCCCCATTTATAATACTTTTAACAGAGTATAATCTTGTGGACTAACCTCCACCATGTTTTTTCCCCTAACAGGGTTTCCACGTAAAAAATATTGGTGTTATGTATGTTTTTGATGTAGTGATGGTTTATGCTTTCATGTTTATTTATCAGATCTAAGAATAAGTTTAATAATTATAATTTTTGTGACAATTGATTCACCCCCCCTCTTAGTTGTCTACCCTTGTGTTTCCAACAATTAGTATCAGATCAAGTTCCTCCAGAGAAGCTTGACCACTTGAGGTGATCTGGGATGGTGACATATAAGAAGGATAGTTTGAGATTTGATGGAACTAATTATTCTCTATGGAAGACTCAAATGGAGTGTCATCTGAGATGCATTGGTGAACCTTACTGGACAATTACAAAGAATAGGTATATCATCCCACAAAATGGTCCTTCTATTGCAGGTGATATTAAGGAAGTCAAGTACAATATCAGGGCTAAGGAAGCATTGTTGAGTGCTCTGACTGATTCTAAGATGACAAATGTAATGGAGTTGAAGACTGCTAATGAGATCTAGAAAAATTTGGACACCTTGTATGAAAGTGATATACATGTGAAGATTGCTAAGTTGCAAAGCCTGAAAGGGAAATATGAAACGTTGAGAATGGGTGAAGATGAGAACATCACTTCTTTTATGCAGAGAGTGAATGAACTTGTGTGTAGTATCATATGTGCTAGTGGAACATTGGAAGAATCAAATATTGTTGCTCAAGTGCTCAGATCCTTGCCTACTGCATACAAACACAAAGTTGTTGCTATTGAGGAGATCCATATTGTGACAAATGTAACCAAAGACTTGTTGATTGGTAAGCTTGCTAATTTTGAGTTAAGTGAGTTTGGTGAATCTCTTCATAAGATAGAATCTAAATTCAAAGCTACTATCTCCGAAAAAGATAAGAAGAGATATGATTTGGGAGAAATTTCTAGAAAAATGTCCAAGTATGAGCAGGAAATGAGAGATATTGAATAAGAAGAGAGAAAACTAGATGAGCTTGAAAAACTTATTGTCAAGAGGGTAGCCAGAGGAGAAGGTAAGTATGAAGGGAAATTTCCTCTTAAATGTTTTTCTTGCAATAAGATAGGTCATTTTTCCTCAAGGTGTCCGGAAAGAGTTCCTAAGCCAAGACCTAACAAGCCTAGATTCCAAAGAAAGTGTTATTATGTTGTTGATGAAGGTATGACAGATGATGAATCTGATAAAGGAAATTTAAGTGAGGATGAATGGGTATTTATTGCTATCAAGGAAAATGATCCAGTACCTACTGAATCTGCTAGTTGCATAAATGTGGAGAAATCTCTAGCTACTAGAGTTGAAGAAAAAGATGAATGGATGATTGACAGTGGATGCTCTCATCACATGACAAGTGATAAAAGTAAATTTTTGAGCTTGGAAAAGTATGATGGTGGTGTTGTAAGATTTGGTGATGAAAAAGATGGTGTAATCCATGGCAAAGGATCTATTTCTCTTGATAGTAAGCATAGTATTGATGATGTTCTATATGTGGAAGGTTTGAAGCATAATCTCTTAAGTGTTGGATAGATGGTTGACAAGGGATACAATCTTCAATTCAAGGATGGAAAGTGTAGAATATTGGGGAGTTCCAAAACTGTGATTGCATCTGGTACAAACAAAAAAAGGTGATATCTTTCACCTAAATGCTACTGGTAAAATTTGTTTGATTGCTCAATTTGATGAAAGTTGGTTGTGGCATAGGAGATTGTTTCATGTAAAATTTGATAATATTATCAAGATAAGTTCTACTCAGGCAATGAGATATCTTCCTAAGTTGATAAAACCTACTAATGCTATATGCAAGGAATTTTAGTTAGGGAAGCAAACTAGAGTTTCATTCCGAAGCAAATGACATTGTTCAAATGAAGTGTTGGAGCTTGTGCATACTACCTTGTATGGTCCTTCTAGAATTAGAAGTTTACAAGGAGACAGGTATTTCATGTTACTTATTGATGATTATTCTAGATTGATGTGGGTTACTTTCTTAAGGGAAAAATCTGAAGCTCTAGAGAAATTCAAGATTTTTAAGCCTATGGTTGAGACAGAGATAGGTCTAAAGATTAAATGTCTAAGATCAGATAGAGGTGGTGAATTCACTTCTAGTGAGTTTAATTATTTTTGTGAAGAGGATGGGATAAAGAGACAATTATCTGCCTTGCGGACCCCTCAACAAAATGGAGTTGTGGAAAGGAAGAACAGGACAATTCAAGAAGCTACTAGGACCATGATGCTAGAATGAAATGTTCTGCATATCTACTGGAGAGAAGTTGTGAGTATTGTCGTTTACACTCTCAACCGAGTACATTTCAAAGGTGATACTGGTAAGACTCCTTATGAGCTATGGTTTGGTCATAATCCTACTGTTAGATACTTCAAAATATTTGGGAGTAAATGCTTTATCAAAAGAGATGAAGATATAGGAAATTTTGATGCTAGAAGTGATGAAGGAATCTTTCTTGGTTATTCTACTAAAAGTAAAGCCGACTAGTGCTACAATAAGAGATTGAGGAAATTAATTGAAAGTGCTAATGTCAAGGTTGATGAAGACACAATTAGATCATCCAAAACTTGCGGATATGATTCAGATGATTAGAATGATAGTTCAGATAAAGGAAAGAAATTTTAGACTCTAAATTAAGTTCAAATCATTCCGGTGAATCCGGAAAATCAAGAGGAAGAAACTAGTGAAAGTGCAGAAGTGAGATCACAAGAGCCTGAAGTTCAAGAACACCTTAAGACTCCAAGGTATGTAAGACTAAATCATTCAGAAGATCATATTATAGGTGATAATAATAAAGGTGTTCAAACTAGGAGAATAATTGTAGAATAATATTTTTTGATCTCAAAGACTCAACCTAATAGTGTCAATGAGGCATGCAAAGATGAACATTGGGTGGAAGCAATGAAAGAAGAACTACTACAAATTGAGAAGAATGATACATGGATTCTTGTTCCTAGACCTAAGGAAAAAAAATTAATAGGAACCAAATGGGTCTTAGCAAGGTGAATTTGTTAGAAACAAAGCAAGACTTGTGTGTAAAGGATATTCTCAGATGGAGGGAATTGAATTTGAAGAAACTTTTGTTCTTGTTGCTAGGATTGAAGTTGTGAGACTATTTCTTACTTATGCTGCTTACAAAAACTTCAAGGTTTATCAGATGGATGTCAAGTCAGCATTTCTAAATGATGAACTAGAAGAAGTTTATATTGAGAAAACTAATCAATTTCAATTGACTAATTAGGGATATATGGTTTGTCGGTTGAAGAAAGCATTGTATGGACTTAAGCAAGCCCCAAGAGCATGGTATGCCAGATTGGACAAGTATTTGTTGAAGATTGGATTTAATAAAGGTATTGTTGATAGTAATTTGTATTTCAAGATTGATCATGATAAATATTTGATTGTTGAAGTCTTTGTTGATGATATCATTTTTGGAGGAGATGATAGTTTGCGCATGAAGTTTGTTGATGAGATGTAGAGTGAGTTTGAGATGTCTATGATTGGAGAAATGAAATTCTTTTTGGGATTGCAAATTACTTAGCTAGATAGAGGTATCTTTATATCTCAGTCCAAGTATGTGAAAGAATTTCTAAAGAAGTTTGGTATGGAAGATTCAAAGCTAGTTGGTACACCTATGTTGACCGGATGTAAGTTGACACAAGATGATGATTCTCCTAAAATAAATCAGACTAGATACCTATCCATTATTGGTGGATTGATCTATTTGACTCAAACTAGACCTGATATCATGAATGGCATATGCATTGTTGCAAGATTCCAAGTTGATCCTAAGGAATCTCATGTGATAGCTGTGAAGAGGATTTTTAGGTACTTGAAGGGGACAGTTGATTTTGGTCTATGGTACCCTAAAGAAGATGACTTTACTTTGAGTGCTTTTACTAATGCTAATTGGGTAGGAGATGTGAATGACAGAAAGAGTACTAGTGGTGGTGGATTTTTCTTGGGAAAGAAGTTGATTTCATGGTTAAGTAAGAAGCAAAGTGCCATTTCTTTATCTACTGCAGAGGCAGAATACATTGTTGTTGCTAACAATTGTACTCAAGTATTATGGATGAAGCATATGTTGAAAGATATCAAAGTTGTGTATGATGAACCTATTGCTATATTCTATGATAATTTAAGTGCAATTAACATTTCTAAGAATCTGGTGTTGCATTCAAAAACCAAGCATATATCTATCAAGTTTCACTTTTTGAGAGAGAAGGTGAGTGAAAAGGAAGTCAGATTAGAGTATATGCCCACTAAGGAACAGATTGCAGATATCTTTACTAAGCCCTTACCTAAGGATACTTTTGAGTATCTTAGAGGGAAGCTAGGGGTGATTACCCCTCCTAATTAGAATTAAGATGCATTGACTTGCATTAGTTCGGGAATTTCATAGTTATATGTTGTGATCTAGATTGATGTCATGGTAGCTGCTACTCAGGGGGAGTAGTCAGATGTCCAGAAATGTGGTTCATAGCTTGTGTGGAGAAAGATAATGTTCATCTTTATCATTTATGTCAAAGGGGGAGAAGAGTCATGTGAAAATTTGTGAAAGAGTTAAGGAGAAAAGAGTCAAAATCTAAGGGGGAGAAAGTGCTAAGAGAAAGTATCGTTGATGGTGTTTTTCACATCATGTGTTGCCATCAATTCCAAAGGGGGAGATTGTTGGGTATTGCTGACATGTGGTTTTCATTTATGTAAAAACTATTGGCATTAATGTCTTTAAGGTTGTATATGTCAAGAATATCAAGAAAATTGTAATAAAATAAGTTGTAGGTTGTCGATGATGCAGTGAAGTTCAGTATGGTGGCTAGCTCAGTATATTGATGATAAGAGGTTGTAGATTAAAGGGCTTGTTGAAAATTATATCTATTTTATCCACATGAAGTTTCATAGGTTTGCATGAATATTTGATTGAGTTATGAGTATTTGTGTTCTGACAGTTGTTCATTTGCTTTAGTTGGTGTTCTTGAAAGAAGATGATGTGATTCTAGTAATTTTATTTGTTGTAGATGCTTCTATAGTGATTCATGATGCGTGTGGATGTTTCTAGATAATTCTCTATATGTGTTATTGGTCTGCATTAATCGTTGTGCTCGTGATTGGTGATTTTCTTCTGTGAGTTCATGTTTTTCATGATCATGGCCGACAGGGTGATTGTAGCATGTTGCAAATCTTCGAGGCATAATTTTTGAACGTGTTCCATATTTGAGGATGTTGTTTTGGGTCCTTACTATGTTTTGGTTGACATTGTTTGGTCCACATTGATAAAAAATTTATTGATTTGGGCTGACAATTTGTACACATTTTATATTTTGTTGGGCTGACATGTAGTTGATGTTATCCTTAGTTGTGAATATATATGATGGATTATTTATACCATTTGAAGGTATGGTGTGCAAATAATGTTCTAATCTTTCAAAGGAAGAAGTAAAGTGTGAAGACGAGTAAGCAAATGAAAGTGTTTATGTGCTTAATAAGAACTATAATCAGGCATTAGTAGATGTTATTTTCTCAGTTCAAAATCTTTTGGATGTAATCTGAATGTGACTGTAAGACAGTGAGTCTTCCTTTGGGAAGTAAGCCTTTTGTATTTGAGCAATGAACTCTAGGCAGTGTGCCTGAATGCATATGCATTCCCCATTTATAATACTTTTAATAGAGTATAATCTTGTGGACTAACCTCCGCCGTGTTTTTTTCCCCTAACAGGGTTTCCACATAAAAAATCTTGGTGTTATGTGTGTTTTTGATGTGGTGATGGTTTATGTTTTCATTTTATTTATCAGATCTGAGAATAAGCTTAATAAGTATAATTGATGTGACAACTGATTAACCCCCCCCTCTCAGTTGTCTGCCCTTGTGTTTCCAACAAAATGTAATGTAGAAAAATGCACTTTACATTTTTCACTCTATGTTTGGGTCCCTTAATTTAATTAGACTTAATTAAGCCTCTAATCAGCCCAATTATGCATTTAAAATCCTAATTAATCTCATTTTCCAAAAGGGAAACTTGTATTAAACAATTGCAAACATTATTTAAATTACCTTGGAAATTATGTGTCATGGATTTAGGTCATAGGAACCATTCCCTTAAGGGTGAATGGGTGCTTCTTAAGTTGAGGATCTCAAATTTTAATATGTTTTTGGTAGCATTTTTATTATTCAAATTCAAATTGCAATTTTTGGCCTTTAATGTTTAATTATCAAAAAAATAGAAAATTACCTATAAATACAAGGTCCTTTTATCAATTCAAATCCTAGAGCAAGCAAGAGATCATTCCTAAAGAAAATATTATTGTCAAGAGCATTCAAGAGAATATTTATCATCCTTCTACAACAACATTCAAGATCTCAAGCATCATGTCAAAGTCATTTGCATCTATGCATGTTTTTGGAGATAACATTGTGATGTAGGTTTCAAGCATTCAAATAAAAATTCAAGCATCAAGATCAACATCCAATCAATCCATTCCATGCAAGATCAAGACCTTGGAGATATGTGTTAGACTTATTCCTCTAAGGATCTCCGTTCAATGGTTTGGTGAGTTGCAACATAGCATTGTTCATTCATCATTCCTTTCATTCATGTTTCATTTCATTTCAAGGTTTAATTACCAAAATGGGGTTTGACCAAGGCAAACCCAATTCACCAAAAACAAATAATTTTTCCCTCTCTTTGTATGTGCATATTTGCAGGTGAAGAAGGATTGAAGATTGATCAAAAGTGCAATTTTGCAAATTTTTCAATCAAAAATGTCAAGACACAGAATCTTACTTGCAGAATTTAATCCTAATTTTCCAACAATGAGATCCAGAGAAATCACGAGTGTATATCTAGGAGTAGAGGACTGTGAAATCAAATTTTGGATCCTTGTAGTAGGACCCATTTTCTCTAGGGATAATTTATCCTAGGAGGACACTCAACAACAACTTTTGGTGACTGGTACAAATCAACTTACCAATTATCAGATCTATTAGAAGTCTACTCTTTTTTATTGTTTTATGCTGAAAATTGACAATTCAAGTTTCACATTGCATAATTGGGTCCATTTACTATTTTTAGTTTTTCTCCCCAAAGTGTTGTTCAGGCATATTTTATCCTGTCCTCAATCATAAGAAAAACAACAAGATCTCCATTAAGGTTGACTCACCTAAGGGTTGAAAGTCAATCTTACCTTTGGTGATCTCTTTTTCCTCATGAAAATAGAAAGATAGATGCATCACATATTCAATCACCCCATCTTACCCTAACCTATTTTTTATGTTTTAAATAGCATTCCTTTCCTTAGCATCAGTCTTGTAAGCCCTCTTTCTGGCCTTATCCCTAGGAGGGTTTTCAGGAATCTCATATCCCTCTAAAACTGACATCTTGATATTAAGTCCTAGAGCTGTCAAGTACGACTCCATCCTAACTTTCCATAATGCAAAAATGGATCCATCAAATATGGGTTCTTTATTTATAGAGAATCCTTCCTAATAAAATGAGTGTGCCATCCCGAACTACCTTAAGTTGTTAGGATTCTTTAAAGGAACCTTTCTCTAATAACAATTGAAGGGAACACAAACTACTGAGAGGCAGGTGAATTAGTATATCTAATCAATTCAAAACTCTTAACTTCAACTCAAAGTATCAGATCATGCAACTTAAATCTTCACTACTACTAATCAAGAATTGAGCACACATTCACACAATTGAACACCAGATATATGTGGAAACCCAAGATGGGAAAAACTACAATGAGAATAATTGCTTGGAGCTAGTATCCAAATCTAGCCTCACAAAGCATAAATACACAAGTTAATTTTACAGCATGAAGTAGGCACCAACCTACTAGATACACCAATCCCCTAATGTATTTATAGGCACCAACCTATTGGAGACACCAATCCCTAACAAAACAGTACAAGAGGTAGAACACAAGTCCTACCAGATTATAGAGATAAATCTTGTGGATCTTCTATATGGTTGAATTCTTCTCATCCACGTGCTAGAGTTATAGCTGACACTCTTCCACACTACATATGATCTTCTGATACTGGTACACACACTAAAATTCAACTCTTCCCTTTTTTCTCACCACCTTCTCTTCAATTTACACCTGTGGCCAACTTTTCTTCACATCAGTGTAATTTTGCTTCACATTATACATCTGCATAATAGAGAAATATATACATGACGTTGCATTAACACTCTTCTATGTTGTCCAGGGATCCAAAAATAGCTAGGATGACATAAGGTGGACCTAAATTCAAAATACATGAAACGTGTAACACATCAATCCAAAATAAAATTTTGTTGCGGCCAAAATAACATGATGTGTGCTACCATAAAACCTTAACCAAGTCCTATATTAATACTACATGTAAGATTTGAATTCTGCACACTTCTAGTCATTACTACACAAGTCTCAAACACCAACTGGTTGATAAACAGACACAAAGAACCTTTGTCACTTCAATCTTTCTACATGTTGAATATATCCTTTGAAAACTCTAGAATATGATAGAACATGTGTAGATGTACTCTCCTTTCAAACCGCAGAGCCAAACTCTATTTTTGAAATAAATGTGGACCATAATTGTATTGCTAGAGAAATCTCTCTACCCTAAAAAACTGAGCTGAAAATTTTTGGTACAACCTTTTGGATCACCTCTATCATTGTGAGTATATACAAGCATGATATTGAAAACATTCAACAATCACAAACGCTCCTCAGAATCTATGTTTTTTGATTTAGTGATATGATTGATATGATAGTAAAATTACCAGCACATAAAGATATGCAACTGGCACATAGATCTTCTGATATACAACATGCATTAGAAACATATATTTTTGCATATCTTTGCAATTCAAAATGATATGACAAGGGAGTATAATAATAATTCAAGTACTACTTAGCCTTACACCCTTGACACAATGATCTTATTTGACATCAACCAATGAAAAACTATGACATCAATGACAACCTTTGTTCAACAATTATTATACACCAACAGTTGATAGCCAATCAAATAATTTTTTGTTTGCAATAATTTCTACGCAAACATTTGTAGCATCGACAATTCCACTTTATTCATTGATATTTGATATTCACTTAGATGTGTCATGAAAGAGTGTGGTCATAGAATGCAAAGCCTCAGGGGCTCTTTTGCACATAAATTTTCTCATACCTTTCTTTCTCTCTTCCCAATTTTGTTAGGATTTCCTTTTTATGTTTTCATCATCAATCTAATAGATAAATTATGTAAATTTTTCAATCCTAGAAAGGATCTATGCATTAGGGTGGGCATAAAATAGAGATTTAACAAATTAAAATTACATGATCATGTGTACCTAGATGTTCCATTAAACAAGGTTGATAGGATTTTAGATTTATGCATTTTCAAACTATAGGACAATGAAATTTTATGATCTTTGGGAATATTCTAATAAATTAGGAAGATCTATATCGAGTTCATACTATTCTAAAATGAGTTTAAGTTGATTGAATGCCTCTTGGCATCTTTTTGGCCATTCAAAACGTTTCCATTTTCTTTGAAGATAAGTGATAGGGTGGGAAATCTTTGAAAGGTTTGACACAAATATTCTATAATAACCTACTAACCCCATAAAACTATGCACTTCATACACATTTTTTGGCATTGGTCATTCAAGAATGGCTTTGATCTTCAATGGATCTATTGGAATTACTTCTACTGAGGTTATATGACCCATATACTATACTTTTTAAAAACAAAATGAAGATGTTGGTAGTGTTATTCCTTTTTCTTCCCATATAGTTTGTGTTCCCTCAAACGTTGGAGAACAAAATGAATATGTTGGTAGTGTTCTTCCTTATTATTAGAGTATATGATAATTTCATCTAAAGAAACCAGAACAAATCTATCCAATCAATCTCTGAAGACACTATTCATGAAGTTCATGAAGGTTGTTGGGGCATTCATAAGTCCAAAAGGCAATACTATAAATTCAATGTCCACACCTTGTTCTAAAAGTTGTTTTATGAATTTCTTCATCTTTCACTCTCAATTGATGATAACCAATTTGTAGATCGATCTTTGAGAACACTAGTGTGCCACACATCTTGTCAAAAATATCATCAATACATAGTAAAGGATACTTATTCCTTATCATTGCCTTGTTAATAATATGATAGTCTATGCATAGTCACAAGGTACCATCCTTTTTGACAAAGATTATGAGTGCTCCCTAGGGTGAAACACTGTGTCTAATTAACCCTTTTTCTAATAGTTCTTGCAATTGAACCTTTAGTTCCATCAACTCCATATTAGTCATACGGTATGGTGCTTTTGATATTGGTTCAAAACCAGGAATTATATCAATGGAGAAATCAAAAGCTATTTTTGAGGGTAACCTAGGGAGTTCATCTAGAAAGACATCCTAAAAATTTCAAAGGGATACTTCTCTACAAAGGGTTCTATTTGATCATCAAGATCTTCTTCTTCAATTTCATGGAGCTTTTGAGATTCGCAATAAATTAGATAATCTAGAATGGTAAGCTCTTTGGTTTCTTCTAGTTTCTCTATTTTGACCACAAAGGGCTGACACCCTTTCCACTTAGCCCTTTTAAGTTGCATGGAAAATATCTGTCCAACCTTGACTTCTCTTCGAGTTCCTTAAAGGAAGACCTTCTTTCTTGAGTTGTCTAGACACTATTGTTTTTTCAAAATAGTCTGCCTTGGCCTTATACCTGCATAACCAATTTATTCCTAGGACAACATCAAAGGAACCTAGAGGTGCTACATACAGATTTACTTCAATTGAGAAATTTGGGAGATCAACTCTGTCTTCAAATAGGCATTTCTCTACCTTAGCTTTTGTCTGGTTAGCATATTTGGCTGACCAAGGTTTATCCATAAATCTAGCTCTTCTAGGAAATTTACCTAATACCCTTGATGCAATAAAACTTTTTGTTGTGCTAGTATCTATGTGCAGGGTTTTTAATCTACTAAAAATGTAGGAAAATCAAGCAAAATACTAAAAGCAAGGAAAACACTCAAGATAGGGTGATGAGGAGTTAAAACTAGCATACAAAGCCTCTTTTTGTGTAGATGTGCCCATGATGTTCAATTGGATGTGTGCTCACTCAAAATTGTAGTAGCATAACGGAGCTCCAGTAAAAAAAATGGGTGAGAGGAAAAATGGCTAAGTGTTGAGATATAATAGATTAGGGGATTTTTGGATGGAGGGATAAGATTGTAAGTTTGGGATCAAGGGCTAAGATTAATTCTAGGGAAAAAGGGAATATTAAATTCCATTAAAAATCCTCATGGGGATGAGAATGAATTTAATATTCCTTGGGGGATGAGAGAGGAATTTAATATTCCTCCAAAATCCTAGGGAAGATAAAATGGAATTTAAAATTCCATTTGGGGATGCGGGTGGATTGAATTAAAAATTCCTTGGGAGAAAAGAAGAGTTGACTAAGGATTTGATTAGGCCAAATGATGAAGGATTAGAGGAAGGTTAGGTGGCTACTGAGGATTAGGAGTCAACTTGCAAAATTTGGAGGATGTGACACATCCTAATCATGGATTAGGAATGTGCACATCCCTAATGATGGGATTAGGAGGTGGATTAGGACTAGGTGTAGCTTATGCGAGATGGGAGATAAAGGGAATTAAATAAATATATTATTTATTTAATTCCTTGGAAGAAAGGAATAAAGGGTAAAGTATCTAATTGTTTAATTAAATACCCTAGGGATTTAGAGGACTTTAGCAGTATTAATTAAATAATAGCAATATTATTTAATTAATGTGGATAAGAGGATATTTAGACAAAGAAGGGATAAATTTGACCAAACATAAGTGGCCAAATTTAGGTGTCTACAATATCAATTAAAATAGAAATGGGAACTCCAAATAAAGTACTTGTTATCTCTATGGGAGTAATTCGGTACTCTACTTGATGATTGTCTAAGGTTGTCTGAATCCTTTGTTGGAAGGCTGCTTGCTGGGATATTAAAGGATTACCTCACTTTTGAACTCCTTGGTTCTTGTCTAGGCATTGGTTTGTATAATGGTCACCTCCAAAAGAGAAACATCCTCCAAGAGGTCCTCGCTTGTCGAAAGGTTTACCATAATTATCACCATTTCTCTTGAAATTGTTGTTATTTGTCTTTTCATTTTTGGGCTCATTCCAGTTATTTCTGAATCCTTTATCATTTTTCCTTTTCACTTCTTGATTTTCATTTCTTTTCTTAAATGGTTGATAATATTGTGACCAATTATACTTTTTGTGATTCTTTTCGTGATAAGTGGAGATTGACTTCAATTTCTACTATTTATTTATAGCCTTCTTAAGCACTTGATCCAAAGTGGTTGGATCATGCACATCTAATTCACCACCTATTTAGGCATTCAATCCCATAATTAATTTCCTAATTCTAAACCTTTCATCTTTCTGGTATTGGGGTACATACTTCAAAAGATGGGTAAACTTTTCCTAGTATTCTACCACAGGCATGTCTCCTTGATGCAAATTCTAGAAATTTGTTAGCTTTTGGTCAAATAAAAGTTGAGGTAACCACCTTTTTCTAAAAATGACCACAAACTAGTCCCATGTTAAACTTAAAGAGATTAACCCTAATTCAATTTTCTTATTCATATACCATGTGGATGCTTCACTTGCCAGCTGATAGGCACCCCATAGTGCCTTAGTTATATCATAATAGTTTTTGATCTCAAAGTACTTCTCCATTTCTATTAACCAAGCTTCCACGGCATCACCACTAATTGTCTCATTAATCTTGGGTTGTGTTACCTTCTTCATATCCCTTGACAACTCAAGAGCAAGTTGATTCTTCCTTTCATTATGAGTTCTAGTTTTAGTATTATTTTCCCATCATTCACTTTGTGTGTTGCGATCATACCTATTTTTATCACCCCTTTCCTATGATGCCTCATTATCTTCTTCAATTTTACTTTCACCCCTTACTTCATGTTCTAGGGTACCAACCCTTTCCTTATTTTAGTTTAACATGGTCAGAATTTGATCTAATTTGGCCATCAGATTCGTAGAAGGATTAGACACCTCCTGAATTCCTCCAAGGTTTACTCGACTTCACACCATGTTGAATTACTTTCTCACACTTGGAGTTCATTTTAAGTGTTTAATTAGATCTTCTAAATTTTAACATTTCACTAAACCAAAATCATCATTTATAACAATATCTATTTTAAAACACATATTTGGTGAAAATAATAAAAATTTATTATATTTTATTTAGTGGATAATAATACATCCTTATTTAATACAAATTTTTATTTATTTTTATGTGATTACATGTCACTATCAAAAAGAGGTATTTCTTTGGGTTCCTCTTCCTTTTTGGAATCTACCAAGACAAGTTTGGAGGGTGGATGTACCCGCAAGTATTTTGTCATCAACTCCTTTCCTACTATGGATGTATTGTGACCACATCTAAATGGAATACCATGATGAAATGGAAGTTTACTTGGTTTAACAGAGGGAGTGAGAACTATGGAATTATTTGCCACCTTTACTTGTTGCTTCTTTCCCAACCAAGTGTGCTTAAGAGCATCAGGAAGGGTTTCAGAATTGGCAAGACATGCACTTCCCAAATAGTTGATATCCTCATGGAGTTTTACCTATGGAGATAGTTCTTTCTTGACCACTAGGCTAGGTAAGTTCTTAGATATAAATTTTTTAACAAGTTTCCTTGTTCATTTTCCTACCATTTTAGTGCACAACACTTTCAAACATTAGCTAATTTGTTAAATATTTGAGAAAATTTATCACAGTGAGCTCCTAGGTCCATGTGTTGAACTCAGTAGATTTGATACCATATGTAACGTACTTCAACCATCACAACTAGAATTACTTATTGAAATAACAAGAAATTAAATATGGTCAAAGATGTGCTTTCAGATGAGAAGTGTGCGGGTGAGACACTCAAGGTATCTTGTGATGACTATCCCTTGAAGGATTCAGTTCCTAAGATCCCATGGGATAAAGTGGATGTTGGTTTTGAAGAGCGGTTCCCATCAGGGGAATCTTGTGTGACTAATCTGAGTATTCCCTGGATTGAACTTGCTCCAGTGGGAGAGAATCGGTCATAAGGGAAGTCTTCCTTGCTAGGTCAGAAATGGTCTGACCTTTTTTCCTCTAAGCTTAAAGGAAAAGGAGTTGCATCTAATTCTATGTCTTCTTCTAATGAGGAAGGTTTTTTTCCTTCTCTGTTCTAGACTCTCTTGTTGAGAAGAATATTGCTAAAATGGATTTCTCCCTAGTTGGCAAGGTTTTAGGTCCTCAACCTAATATTGAGGAGGTTTTCACCTGGGTCCATAAGAAGTGGGCTTTAAAAGGTCAAGTGGAAGTTGTAGCTATGGCTAAAGTTTTCTTTTCCTTTGCCTTCTCCTATGATGAATACCTAAGAGATGTGTTTGTGAAAGGGCCTTGGTCATTTGGGCACCTCTTTATGGTTCTTCAACCTTGGGAACCTGGGATGGATTTTTCCAAATGTCTTTTTAGTTCTACTCCTGTGTGGGTAAAACTACTGAATCTACCGTTGGAATATTCAGACGAAGAATTTTTCAAGGCGGTAGAAAATTCTTTTGGAAAGATTGTCTCTATTGATGAGACCACTCATTCCAGGAAGTGGTTAGTTGTAGTCAGGTTTTGTGTCATGATAGACCAAGATGTTGTGCTACCTGAGTTCTTCCTTTTAAACTCCAAGGTGGGGTCATGGAAGCAATGGATTGTTTTTGAAAATATCCCTTTTGCTTGCTTCAAATGTAAGATGGGGCACTAGGCTAAGGATTTCCCTGTGACTGGTGTCCCACCTAAGGCTACTAAGTAGACCAAGGTTTGGAAGATTAAGGAACCTAAAGATAACCAAGGTGAATCTGCTGCTGGCAATGGTATGGAGGGTGAGGTTAATATCAAAAATCATCTTGCTCCTCCTATTGAGTTAATCAAGGATCTTGAAAATTCTATGGAGGTGGTTGTAGGTCATTCTTTAACTCGGGATGTGGATCATGTCCTAGATACTTTGTGCTCCCCAAAAAGGGATGTATTGGAGCATGTTGTTGTTCTGCCTTCTCCTTTGGTTTTTGTGTCAGCGGTTGGTGATGGTGCTTTGGTAGTGGATGACTCTATGAGCAAAGATGAAGATGGTTTCACCCAGGTGAGAGGTAGGAAGAAGAAATCCTCTTCTTCCCCACCCTCATCCTCACAAAGGTGTCACCACCATAAGGCAGAAAGTGAATTGTGGGTCTGAGTTGAGGGGCCATGGAAAACCTACCTTGCAGAAAAGTAGGGAGAGGGAGTGCAAGTGGGATATTTTTGAAGGGGTCTAGAAAAACCTCTTTGATTTGTGCTCTAAGATCACCCCCTCTTCTTGAAAATGAAGATCATTTTATGGAATATTAGGGGGTTGAATAACCTGAACAAGTAGGACCTCCTGAAGAATATTTTTTGGGACAATAAGCCAGATATCTTATTGATCCAAGAGATGAAAATGTAGATTGATAAGTTGGAAGCATTAAAGAATCTATTTTATAAATACTATGGTTTCCATGGGGTTAGCTCTAAAGGAGCTTCGGGTGGTGTTGCAAATTTTTGGAATGCAAAGCTGTTGAGAGATAACTCAATCATTGATGGTTTCAATCATGTAGAGACTAAGTTTATTTGGCTTAGGGATTCTTATTCCTAGGTTATATCTAATGTGTATGCTCCTAACTTAAAGAGAACTAGGAAAAATTTATCAGATGATCTTGGGATTCTTAGGATGAATTTTTTGGATCTCCCCTGGCTTGTAATGCATGATTTTAATACTCCTTTGTATGACAATGAGAAAGTGGGGGGGTCTCAAGCCAATCCTCAGAGTCAACTTGATTTAAGAATGTTTATTGATGATAATGCACTCATTGATGTTAATCTTACAGGAGCTAGTTTTACTTGGTCCAATAGGTGTGTTGGTGTGCATAATATTCAAGTTATATTAGATAGAGCTTTAACCTATGCTTCCTAGTTTGTGGACTTTGCTTGTTCCTTGTCTTCTATTACAAGATCTGGGTTGGACCATTTTCCTATCTCCTTTGTTGTTGATAGGCTTTGGAGTAAGAAGATATTTACTTTCTGGTTTGAAGCCATGTGGTTAAGGGATCCATGGTTTATGGATTGTATCATAAAATGGTGGCAAGTCAAAATAGATGGTTGTGCGATGTTCAGAGTTGCCAAGAAGCTGAATTTTGTTAAAAGGAATCTCAAAAAATGGAATAAAGAGTCATTTGGTCACATCTTTGATTCTAAAAGTTATGTCCTTAAGAATTTGGATGAGATCCAACATTCCATCCAATCGAAGGGTTTATTAGAGGATCTACAGTTACAAGAAGATAGCCTTCTCGTGCAATTGCATGATATTGTTACCAAGGAGGAGGATTTTTGGAGGCAAAGGTCTTAGGCTATCTGGTTGAAATCTGGGGACCGTAATTCTAAGTTCTTTCATCTCAATGCTCTTAGGCATAAGTTGTCAAATAGAATATCCTTGATTAGAGCTGATGGTTCACTATTGGAAGATGACGAGGCTATTAGACAAGAGGCTACTAGATTCTTTGAATAGCTCTTGATGGATGATCCAATCTGGGATCAAAGGTGTGTGGATGCCTCTCTATAAGTTATTGATAGATAATTTGAATAAGGAGCTCATGGCTATTCCTTCGGCCTTGGAAGTCAAAGAAGTGGTTTTCTCTTTTGAAGGTAACAAGGCCCCTAGGCCTGATGGCTTAATTTTTTTGTTTTTCCAGTCGTGTTGGGAGATCGTCTCTGAGGATGTGATTAATGCTACTAAGGAATTCTTTGGCTCAAGAAGTCTTTTCAAAGAGCTTAATGCGAATTTCATTGTTTTGATTCCCAAATCTACTAATGCAAAGAGCTTTGGTGAGTTTCACCTGATTAGTCTCTATAATTCTATTTATAAAAAAAATTTGAAAGTGCTTGCCACTAGATTGCAAAAATGCTTGTTGAATATGATCTCAAAGCGCCAGAGCGGTTTTGTTAAGGGCTGTCAAATTCTTGATTCTATCATTAATGTTCATGAGCTTGCTCATTCCATTAATGTTTCTAGAAAACTAGGTTTCTTCCTGAAGTTGGAACTGCTCAAAGCTTATGAAAAAGTGAGCTGGAGATTTCTTTTGAATGTCTTGGACCGGTTTGGTTTCTATAATAATTTTCTTTAGCTTGTTGATCAACTCATTTCTTCTCCCTCATTTTTTGTCCTAGTGAATGGTTCTCCTTCTCCTTTCTTCCAAAGTTCGTGTGGGCTAAGACAGGGAGAACCTATCTCATTGCTTCTCTTCATTCTAATGGTGGAGGCTCTGGCCATAATATCCAGAAGGCACTTCATGTTGGTGCTCTGAGGGGTCTTTTTCCTTCCTCCAGATGTGATCCAATTACTCATCGATAATTCATTGATGACACTATTATGATGGGTGATTCCTCTGTTAGGGAAGTTAGAGCTATTAAGAGGCTATTGGTTGACTACAAGAAGGCTTATGGTCAAAGGATCAAGCTTCCTAAGAGTCAAATTTTCTTCCTCAACACTCTTGAATCTTTGCATCTTAAGCTTGCTATAATCCTATCTTGCAATAGAGGTGAACTCTTGTCTTCTTATTTGGGACACCTTTGTGTGTCTCTAAGATTTTGGATTCCTTTTGGTTGGGTTTGTTGGAAAAATTCAGCAAGAAGTTAGTGGGTTGGAAAGGTGCACTCCTTAGTCAAGTGGGTAAAATTTAGCTTATTTCTTCCACTCTCCAAAATTTTCCTTTGTACGCTATGAGTATTTTTAGGATTCTTGTAAAGTTTGAAGAAAAAATGGAACAGATAATGAGAAGGTTCCCTTGATCGGGGTTTGAGACCAAATCCAAAGTTCCTCTTGTGGCTTGGGAGTCAGTGTGTAGACTGAAGAAGTGGGGGGGGTCTTATTATTATAAATTTAAAATATTTTAATAAGGCTCTTTTGTCGAAAAATGTTTGGAGGCTCCTGAGTGGGGATGTTGGGTGGGCCTCTTTAGTGAGTAATAAGTATTTGTATGGATTGGAGAGACCTTGGAACTTGTTGTCTTCAGAGGAGATTCCCTCTGGTTTGTGCTTTTGGACGAATATAATTCTTTGCAAGGACTTGATTGCTAAAGGTGTTAAGTGGTTGTTGGGTGATGGTACAAGTATTCTTTTCTAGGAAGATATTTGGTGTGGTTTCAACCCTCTTATTTTTCTTCCTTGGTCCCCCTATTGTCTCCTTGTGTAAACACCTTTTTGGGCCTAAGGTGGCTGATTATTTTGAAGATGGGGAGTGGAAAAAAATTTAGGATTGGGACCCATCTTTGAAGGTTCTAAAGGATTTATTGTGTAAGATTTGGATCCCTTCTTTTCCTAGACCGGATAGAGTCATTTGGGCCCCCTATGCTAGCTGAAATTTCTCAGTGGCCTTTGCTCTCTTGAGTTCTTTGGAAGTGCCTGCCTCTTTTCCTTTTTGGGGGAGGTTATGGAATAAGAAGTTGATTCCTAAATTGAATGTCTTCTTCTAGCTACTTATGCAATGTAAATTTTTAATGCAAGACAACCTTTGTAAGAGAGGGTTTGTGATTCCTAATAGATGTGTTCTCTGTGAAGCTGATGGTGAGAGTGCTTTCCACATTCTCCTTGGGTGTGATTATTCTTTTTCTCTTTGGGGTAAATTTCTCAAACTCTGGAATATTAGTTGGGTCTTTCTGGATTCTCTTGCTAAGTTCTTTAATCAATGGACTTTCCCCTCTTCCTCTGCTATTCTTCAGTGGTTGTGGGACCTTATGGCCCTGCATATTTCTTGGGGATTATGGAAAGAAATAAATAACAGGATCTTTCATGAGTCTAAACTCAAGGTTGATATTCTTTTTATCAAGATATGACAGGTGATTCTAGAGAAATTTTCTCTTATTCATTTTGATTCTACTCGATGTGTCCTTTTTTGCTTGCCTTGTTGGCTATGAGCTCCTGGTGACTTCTAACTAGAATATTATTTCAATTCCTATTTTGAATTCTAATTCAAGCTCAGTTTCTAGATTGAACACTAAATTGCAGCCTCCTCCCTTTGGTTGGGTCAAAGTTAACTTTGATGGGGCAGCGAAGGGGAATCCCAGGCCTGCAGGATGTGGGGGTGTTAAGAAATGATGTTGGCAGACTCCTTGGTGCGGTGGCACTCCCGTTGGGAACTCAGACCAATCACTGCATGGAGGTGGAGGTTGCATTCATAAGTGTTAGATTTTCAATCAATAATGGTTACTCCAAATTATGGGTTAAAGGAGACTCTTTGAACATAATAAATTATTTGTGTAGCACTCATCCTCTGAGTTAGAATGTTGATCATCTCATTAAGGATACGATAATCATGTTACAATATTGTGGAGAGACTCGCGTCTCTCACGTTTACCGAGAAGGAAACTTGTTGGAAAATTATTTTTCCAACGAGGCTATCAATTTAAATAATTTTCATTCGTGGGAGGATGGATCGATCCTTCCCAAGAAAGCTAGGATTTTATTAAGGAATGATGGTGTGGGTTGAGTTGATGTGGCATTCATGGTCTAGTACCTTCCTTTGTTTTGCACATTTTGTGGGTGTCATTTTGCTCTCTAGTCTTCAGTTGATTTTTTTACGTAAGGATTTGGTGATTCTTGTGTTGTCAGCCATGGGTGATGATAGGAGCAGAATCGAGTCGCATTCTTGTGGGGACATTCAAAGAAAGAAGAAGCTTTGGAATATTCTATGCCATGGCAATTTTATTCCATTTTTGGAGAAACTGCACGAGCATGACACCAATGCCTCAGCGCAATTTGTATCTTTCTAGCATAATCACAAGCTCAAGTTTAATGGTCTGAAAGTGGAGGTAAATGAGGATTTGGTTGCTACTGTTACTAGGATGTCGACGGTTGGTTGTAAGTTCTTCAAGGATAAAAAGAGTAATGAGGAGGCAATGGCCCAATTTTTTAAAGATGATGAGTGGAAGAAAATAGTTAAATTGGAGAGTTGGGGCTATGAGAGAAAATCCCTCAAGAAAATTTGGGCAAGCGTTGCTAAGGTGCTTATACATTATGTGACTCTGAAGGGGAGGTTTACGGCTATTCTTGGTCACCATATTACTCTCCTAAACCATTTTAGACATGGTTTGTTTATTTCATTTCCTTTCTTTCTGTTATCATCTTTGGAGGTTTCTGTGTACGCTCATCTGAAGAATAGGAGGGCCCCTGTCCTCCATGAAGAGCTTATTTTATTGATTATGGAGCATGTTAAGTATCTCTTCCTTGCTCTTACCATCAAGGGAAAGGAGAATACTTTAAGTGATGTGTCATCAGGCTTGAAGTCCACTTCAGATGAGGAGAAGGAATGGAATGAAGAGGATGAGGATGTATCTTCGGCGGTTGTGATGACTTCTTCAAAGAAGAGGAAGATGGGTGGTTCTAAGAGTAACAAGGCAGCTAAGTGGCTTTTGCTTTCTGAGAGTGAGGACATGAAAGTGGGCTCAGATGATTCCTCTCCCAGAACTGTGGATGTGGTTGTTGGTAAGGATGTTGTAGGTGGTGGCCTTGAGGTGGGGACATAGGATAATGATTTGGGTTTGGTTGACAAGCCGCAGAGGCTGTCGAAGCATATTGCTAACCTAAAGAACAAGCCCTTGAATGTTCCAATTAAGGACCCCAATGTGTCATGTGATGGCAAGTATTCTGGTGATAAGATGGTGGAAATTGAGGATTCCCCAATGCAGTATTTTCCCAGGATGGAGTAGGACAAGGAGTTAAGGGGTCTGGATGAGGAGGATGCGAAGAATAAAAAAGCTAAACAGGAGCCTTTGAAGGTAAATCCTCTTTCTGAGGAATTTTCTTACCTTGATGATGATGCTACCTCCATGTATGAATTGTTGGATATGGCTAGGGTTGGGGCCACTGGTACTTTTAAATTAGCTAAGTGGACTCTATAGGAGTTCAATAAGATTAATATTAAAATTAAAGGTTCGAAGGAGAATCTAAAGTATGTTCTAAAGGGTTCAGTTCTAGAAATTCTTATTAACAGAATGGTGGACCTTGAAGGTTCCCATCATGACTTCAAATCTCTATGTGATGAAAGGTTGGATGCTCTGGAGGCCAAGGTTTTGGGTACAAATTTTGATATCAAAAAACTAATGCAGGCATGTCATATCTCTATGAAGAACAGTGCAGAATCCTTGGAAGTCATTTTCAGAAAGATTAGTGAGCTTAGGGAGGATTGGGTTTATTTCTTTGAGCTTATGGAGAAAGAGCACACAGCTAAGGGAAAAGGTAAAAAGCTACTAAGGATGATGACAAAGGACCTGTTGTTAGAGGGTCGGCTGATTGGAAGAGATCCTTTGATGTTGAGAAGGAGCTGCTGGATATGGTCAAAAGACATAGGAACCAGTAGATTGAGGTGGCCAACACTCTGAGTAGCTTGAACTAGCACCTGGTCTTCTTCTTTGTTGCTTTTTTTTTCATGTTGGCTGTAGAATTCTTTTTGGTTGTTTTGTTATTTTGTGGTTGTTGGGTGCTATTGGTAGTTTATTGTCATATATTTAGTCTAACACCCACTCTGTTGTGTTTTTTGGTTGTTGGGTTGTTGTTGGTGGCCTTTTAAAAATCCTTTCTAGAAGCATTTTGTATCTTTTATTGTAAATGGTTTTGGGTCCCTTCAAAACCTGCTTTTCCCATATAATCAAAACAAGAAAGTAAATAACCACATGCTAAAAATCATGTAATTTTTTTTATCTTTCATATTTCTTTTATTTTAAAGGATCAATATTAAAAAGGAAACTATAATCATTACAATTCATATTTAAATTTGAAAAGAAACATTACAATAATGAAAATATGATAATATTTTATTTCACATTACATATATGAATTGCATTTAAAGCAACATGTTTACAATTACACCACTAAGTGTTATAAAATCTTCCATGTCTAGAATCCTACATCTATCTCACAAGTCTTCGTGAAGTCATGTGCAAGAGGGAGAGCATCACCCATGTGATTTTCCTCCAACCACAAACCGGTGATCCCTCGCACATCTTCCATCTAGAAGTGTCGCTACCCTTCACAAAGAGTATAGATAAAGGAAACCAACAAATTTCATAACATCAGAGTCCTAATGGTATTCCCTACATAACCCAATCAACCATTCAAATTTAGATAATTCTCTAACTATGTATGACCAATTCAATTGGATTATGAAATCTAGAACACTATGAACCGATTAAATGCAAGTAGAGAATTTTGCATTACTTTGGTCAAAGTTTTAAAATAAAATACACTTCTATAGGAAATGCAGTCGTGTGTTCACACACTTCTAACTGGACTTAGAAATGATAATCATCCTATGGTTTATCACACATTTGACTCATTTGACTGATCATCTAACTTTTCATAAAGATTTAAGACCAACCATGTATTTCTTTCTATTGTCAATAAATGACTAAATTTATTGAATTACACCTTTGACAATGAACTTTTTCTTTGTGTACTCGCAATTCACGGATCTTGGCTACTGCCATGTGTTCATTTTTCCTTACAAATAATTCAAGAGTGTAATAATCTCTAAATTTCATAGCATAATACTTTTAACTCTTTTATAGGTTATAGTATATTTTGTCAATGATACCTTCCTACCACTAACTCGTGACTATGTGCTTATCACTGAAGGGTCTTGACAACTCGTAATACAAATAAGTAAGAGTTTTATCTTTTTTCAATAAAATAAATTATTTATAATTCTTTCTAGTTTTTCTATTTTTTCTCTTTTGAATTCATTTAAGAATATTTTTTATAAGACCAATGAAGACCTACAACATGATATATATTTCTTTTTGCAAGAATAAGCATATGTTTACAGAATCTATGACTTAAATAAAAGCTTTGAGTAAATTTTGATTACTCACTACCATAATAACTAGTCTAATCATCAAGCTTTTAATTTGTATTTATAAATGTATCAAAAATAGTCTATACATGCTCATATATATATACATCTCTTTATATATGTATATAGATCAATTTGATATTTATATTTATGAGTAAATAAGAATATTTCTAGGGGCGATGGGCCTAGCTCAATTGGCTAAAGCATCCTGTTGCAGGAAAGAGGTCACGAAGTCTAGTCTCCCCACCATCCCCGTGGTACCAAAGGGCGTGTCGTGCCAGTGTCATCGATCACGTGAAAAAAGTATACAAGGCACACTATAGTTTATAGGGGGGTTGGATACCCGACTGATTCTTGTAGTCTAAAAAAGAAAAAGAATATTTATATTTAGTTCAAACCAACATGTAATAATAATTCTTGCATTTAATCATATTTTCTCTTTTGTCTCACATAGAAGAAATAAGGAATTTAAACGTTTTCAGTCACAGGTAAGGATACTCAAACTTTTATTTTTCCCATGCACATGCATATGTTTCAATGTTTAACTTTCCTTATCTTTCTAATGAATGCATATTATTTTATTACCAAAAAATAGAAAAATAAAAATAGATTTCAAACATGCCTGCGATATGCTACTCAACCTCTGCAAGCTTAAATCTATATGTACAACCACAAAACTCACATCTCCCTTCACTTAATACTTATGTCTCTATTCATTAATATCTCTACTTATATTCACTAATACCTGTCCCTACCTTTACTAGCACTTGTGCCTACCTTCTCTAATGGCTCCCACTCCTTTATAATAGTAGAATTGTATATCTTTCAACAATAACCTCACATCTCCAAACACCATAAACTTTTCCTCTATTTCATAACAGTAAAAAGTCCCCTTAAACCCCACATGATTGCCCATATATCTAGTTGTCTAATCCATAATGGAAGGCAGTTTATTACTTATGACATGCCAAGCATAGTGCTAGTTTTATTGGCACAAAGCCTCCATTTGAGGGATATAATTAAATAACCTTCACTCCACTTCTATTAACATGCATTAAATATAAGCTAATTTCCATTTTCAAATGTGACTTCATAATGCATTTCATTGATAATATTAATGATATTATTATATATTTTATCATATATATTTATATATATTAATACATTTAAATAATAATCAAATAAACCTTTGCAGATAATAGGTGAACAAAAAGATGATGATAACACAATGATATCACCTCTCGACCATTGCTTGAGTCTAGGCCAAAGACAGAGTATGATTTCAACCTAACCTTATGACATGACCACATAAGATTAACTCTTTGGCAACATAGGGAACAACTTATCCGGGTTTGATGCAAGACCTACATGAGTGTGTGTTCGACTCAAGATGACAATTACCCATTTGTTCACAATGTCTATAGACTTTTCTTCATTGGTACTCTCCCTCTCCACTCGGGAGGGAAAAATTGTTCCTACATTCAACTTAGAAAGCCATAACAATGGTTAGTTCGTTAATAGACAAGATATCATAATCATTAATCAAAAATAATAATCATCATAATTCTTTGATCCTTTTATGAAACATTTACATTGCATTATGATTTTATCTAAACATCAATTAAAGTAAAATCATCCATTCATGCCTATTTAAACACACATTTAACATAAAATTTAAAAGTAACTGCAAGCCAAAATTTTGGGTGTGACAATGAATACCTTTACTTGGACTGACCTTGCCAAATCACAAAAGACATAATCAAGGTAGTAACAGGCCTATGGGCATAGTAGAAGTACCACTGAAGAAATCTATCAACAATACAGAGGTCACAAAGTTAACTGGAACAACCTACAATGGAAGAAGCCTTGATGTCACCAAAATAACCAATCTAGCAGTCAATTATGCCACCATGGGATTCACCTACAAGGTGTAATACATAAACTTGGAGGAATTAGCTACTGCCACCTCCATTCATTCAACTTACCAGATGGTAACTGATGGGAAAGATATTGACTTTTGTGAGCTCCTGTGGTAGGAGCTCCTTGATGAAATCCAACACACAAATCAATACCATTATCAATTTAGGTATGAGACATTATTGATACGCCTCACCTTTTATTTCATGCAAGAACTATTGGCATTTGTGGAAAAATTTGGGACACCACTCAGTCAATTGCGGCCCAAATCCAAGACCATGTCAAACACCTTCAAGACGCAACATCTTACACTATAATCTACTGGGATTTATTCAAATCCCTTCAACATAAATTACAACTGAGAGACCATATATCTTACGAGGTAGTCTGCAAATATATAAAGGACATTATCTTCATTTTCTACACAAACTACACCTTTATGGGAGCCATTGAACCTAGTACGTCATGGACACTACAACTTTCCTACAAAGTGACAAATGAAAAGATACAATCCTATTCCTCCACACTCCTCAGCCTCCCCAAGGACCTACAGGCTAAAAAAATCACCACCTACTGGGAGTACATGGACAATTTAGCAAAAAAAAGTCTGAAGAGCACTTAGACAAGAATTGAGAAAAAATATATGAAAAGTTGGGGTTATCAAAGGAGAAAGAGGAACAAAGCATATCTACTCCCTAGAGATTTGGAAGGCCCCATATAGGTACTCCTCAAACATATCCCACGCAAGGTGAAAGCATAAGACCACGAAAGAGGAGACTCACTACCAGAACAATCAAAAGAACAAGCAACAAAAGCCCTCCTACATATAAGTGTGGAGAAGAAACCAAAATAGAGGAAGGAAAAGGCACAAAGAGAAGTCTCCCAACAAATTAGAGTTGACTTGATGACAAGTCAACATTTTGAAAGGGAGGTGATATTGGCAAGAGAAATCAACAATTCAGACGTCGTTAAGAAAATCCTACCACATCTTGTCACAAAGAGCTTGCGGACCATAAGATTTAAGATATATCATCTAGGATACAAAATTGTGAAATATTTTTTATAAAAAATAAATAATGCATCTCTTTCCCTCCCTCTCCCTCTCCCTCTCTCCCTCTCTTTCCCCCATTTTAATGAATGAAATTATTGTGAAATCCCTAGTTGGATAAATATATTATTTATTATTATGAGATATATTATTCCTACCTCTTCACTTGTTTATAAAATGAGGCTATATTTAGATAGAAAGTAATGGGGTGAACGTATTAGATTTATGTCTCATTATTGATGTTGCTTATGACCCCAAATAATAGTCTATAAATATGATGATTTGAATCAAGAGGTCTTTGAGGTTTAACATAAATTTTTTACCCTTCCATGTTATAAGTAAGAAAGTAATTGTGTTCATGCTTTGTGATCTTGATTCCCTACTAATAGTTCTTATACCTTATTGAAGTGTGAATTGAATATTTTAATGTTAAATTGAATATAGCATCTCCTTTCTTATGATTGATTTCAATGATAAATTAGATAAAAACCCTATATAGTTATATTTGTATTCCCTCTCTTTTATAAATTTGTAAATATGCAATGAATGCATGAATATACCTCATGGTCGTAGATTCTAAATCTATTCTTTATTTTATTTCATGAAAAATAACATGTGAATGAATCTAAGGAAGTAACACTATTTGAATATATTTTATTCTTGGTTAATAAAAGGAATGATATCTTATCCTCTATAGAGTTGTCCTTATATTTTGAGAGTTGAAAATTATGAGATGCATGGATGTTAGAAGTGATTGAGTCAATAGAAATAAACCTCATTGAGGAAACCATGAGTGTGAATTCTTTTACATCTATTTTGAATGAGAGATTTATTTTTACTCTCTTTATTATTATCCTACTTATGTATATAATTTGTACCATCATAAATTGTCACCCTTGGAAATTTCACTCTATGTTTTGTCCCCCCTTAATTTATTGAACCTAATTAAGCACCTAAGTTCCTAAATTATGCATTTTGAGGCCCATTTGTACCATTTTTTGAGAGATTGCGAGCTTGAACAAATGCACCTAATTGATATTTTCCCCCCAACATTTAATGTCCTAGAAAATAGGGCCAAGATCCATATGCCCTTGGGTGTATGGGTCCCCCTATTTTATTGAGGAATATTTTTTAATATGTCGGTGTTGTCATTTTAACATTCAAAATTCAATTTGTAAATGTCGGCTATCGGATTTCATTTTTGGGAAATTAGAGAAATGCCTATAAATACCTAGTTATTGCATCATTTGAAATCTAAGTGAGACTATCTACCAAGCTGGAGAATTTATGATCAAGAATTATTGTCAAGAGAAGCATTTCAACCTTAAAGGATAGACAGGAAGATGAAACATTCAATAGGTTTGATGGTTTAGAGGACTTGGTTCAGGGGGAAGGAATTCCTATTGATATGTAAGTTGTAGATGGTTCCTCTATTGATCACCTCCTAGGCGATCATCATGACCCTATTTGTAATCATAATCTATCGATCAGCCCTACAACTCAGATGGTTTCGAGTGTTCCTCCCTAAGACTCTCTGTTGATGGAGGCTTCTTCAGCTTAGGATACCCCTATGGGGCTTGGTATGTATTGTTCAAGTCTTGTTCCTAAGAAAGGTGCTAAGGAGACTGGAAAGAATAAGGCTTCTTCTACACCTTTAGGCTTGAAATAAAAACCTCTTAAAAAGGGACCTCTTGAGAAACCTTTAAAATCAGGAAGGAAGAAAGATGATGAGAAAGTTTAAGTTAATTGGGGAGACTTTGGTGGAATTGGGTCCGGTAAAGACTATTGATGCCCACTTCTCCCAATATCTTAGATGATTGTGCTATCCTATAATGTGAGGGGTATGAATAGCATCCCTAGACAAAAGGCTATTTGGTATTTGATTCGTGTGCATTCTTTGGGCTTTGTTTTTCTTCAAGAGACCAAGTTTCTTGTTGCTAGTATAATGAACTTGGCTAACAAGATTTGGAGTTGTGGTATGTGTTAGTGTATGGGAGTGCAAGGTAGTGTAGACACCTAAAAATGGTCTGGAGAATCCAATTAATCGAATACGCCTTATTTGATTAATTAATCTTAAATTCCTCTACTTAGTAAATAAATAGAAATATTTATTTATATTAAGTTCATTTATCAATTCTCCTATTTTTCTCTCCTAATTAAATAAACAAAATTAAAAACTTTGTTTTATTTAATTATTATCAATTTTATCACATTATTTCTCTCTTAATTAAATAAACAAAATTAAAAACTTGTTTTATTTAATTATTATCATTATTTCTTCTATCTTTAAATTGAATACACAATTTTAATAATTCGTGTTATTTAATTTCACATTTCCTCTTAATTAAATAAAGATTGTCAAAAATCTTTTATTTAATTATCACTCTCCTTTAATTTAATAAAACCAAACCCTATAGTTTGATTTATTAAATTATTTATTCCTCATTTTTGCTAAATTTAAATAAATTAAAATTATTTAAATTTATTGCATAAAGTTTGCACTATTCCCTCACCAATAAATATTTATTTCTCACCAATCAAATTAATGGCACTGCCATTCACGGGAAAGCTTCAGGGAAAATCTGCAGGAAGATCTCTCAACAACCTTCCACCCACCTTCCCTCTTATCTTGCCTGGTGTTTTCATGGGGAGAAACCATTCTCCATGATCAGCTCCTTCTTCTCATCCCATGCCTTTGGATTCTCCAGAAGAAATCACAGCCCCTCATCCCGATTTTCTGTACAATTGTGCTGTCGTGAATGCTATAAATACAGCTCTTGGGCTGCAAGAAAAGGATCCCAACGAATGTAATCTTACTCTGCAGGTTTCCAAAGCACTCAAGCATTCAATTCATCCAACAATCATCCAGCAACCATCCAGCATCCATCCAGCATTAGCATTTGCAGCCATGGCTGCCATTAGCATAGAGTTTGCATATTTAGATCATAATAGAATAGCATAATCTCATTTCTCATTCTCTCAGTGTCACTTTAATAATTTAATTAGCTTATAAATCTAAGAGCCAAGTAAATTAGAGAAGTCTTTAGAGTTAGAGAGCAATAGGATAAATTTATGTAGATTTTGTAGTTTAAATTAGTTTAAATTTCTTAATCTTAGATGCAATTATCTTATTTAGAAGTGTAGATGCATAGTTTAGCTTGTTCCCCACATTCTACAGCTTACAAAATGGCGCCCACCGTGGGGCAATACCCCGTATTTTGCTAATTTTTGAAAATCTTGTCGTACAGGAATCGGCATAAAAGTTTTCGCAGAATCGAGAGTTTTTACAGCGCGCCAGGATTCTGTTTTAGCGTGCCCGGTAACTATTCCAGCGCGCCCGGTAACTGTTCCAGCGCGCCGGGTTTCTGTTCCAGCGCTCCCGGTCACTGTTCTAGCACACCTGGTTTCTGTTCCAGCGCGCCACTTCTTTTCATTTAAAGTCATTTCTTTCATCTGGATCCGACGCGTCCACAGCCAGATTTCATTTATTTCTTTCTGTTTGGTTAAAATTTACCAATCCTAGGGTAGAAACAATAAAATTTACCAATCCTAGGATAGAAATGGATAAAATTTACCAATCCTAGGATAGAAATGGATTAAAAATGTACCAATCCTAGGATAGAAACATCACACTTCTTTTGAGGTTTTAAAAATTGAACATCTTGCTTGTCATGGAGCAATATCTCCATTAGAAGTAAATCATTTATCTTTTGGGGTTAAAAAGAACAAAATCTTGCTGTGTTTGGGTGACAGGTTTATGCTCTCCCCTTAACTGGGTGCATTAGAATACCAGACTCACCATTTACTTTATGCAATTTTATGCTTTTTGTTAAAACCTTTAGACAGGCCTGCCGTAGTGGGAAAAAGTACTCACCCTACGAGAACGACCTGAGTGGGGACAGCCAAAAGCCATGGTATTCCAACCCACTTTAAAATTTATGTGAATTTGGGAAACCCTCTTTCAACGGAAGTGCGCAGGATAACCATCCCCAAAATCTTTGTTTTAAATATTGGGAGGTCTCTCGAGGGAGTTTATCCATTTTCCGCTCCGAACGGAAACCCTATCTAAGAACTTAGAACTAGAAGCACGCTTGTCAGTTTCCGAACATTGTAATACTCGGCGGTGCAGGGGCGGGGAAGAATCTACCCTCAAGCACTCACCATATAATTGCCAAGGACTGTTTGCTCAGGGGATCCGGTATCCACTTCTGTCACTCTGAGTACGCACCTGGAAAAGACAAAAAAACGGGCGCCCTCTAGGGGGTGACATGGCTGTGTGAGTCGACGCAATTCCAAGCTGTGGGCCGTTCGAGTATATAACGATGACCTTTTGTCTCTAGGAGTGAGTCTGTTTGGATTGTCTTATCTTGTTATCAAACCAGTAAAAATCAAGAAGAATCATTGATTCTTGAGAACATACACTACTTGTTTAGATTCTAGGATTTTAAATACAACCACTCTATTCTTGATTGCTGTGTTTTCTATCATTAAACTCAGATAAGATCATCACAAAAATCCTAAAAAAATCAAAACACTTGTGGATTTCTCATGATTCGAGATTGGGTATCCACCAAGTTTGTCAAGAAATCTCTTGCCAAACGAATCCGAAAACCAAAGAAGACACTTGCCTACAAACAACTCCTAAGAAAACAAAGGTTTCTATATCAAAGCAGGAAAGTTCTACTCCAACATAGAACTTTTATTCATAGGTATCACGATTTCTCTAGAGGTTATATAGACGACTACGCCGTAGCTCCCTTAGACTCACAAGCATACTTTCAGAGAAGAGCTCTTAGGCAACATCACAATCATAGTCAGAGAATTCGTCCTGAATACATCCCACAACCGGCCATCCAATATGATACCAGACCAAGTGAGTTTCATAGAATAAGATAGTTTTTTTTTTCTATCTTGAACCCCTTTAGGTCACAGTTTTAGCGCGCCCGGTTTCTGTTTCAGCGTGCTTGGTATCTGTTTTAAAGCTCCTGGTCTCTGTTTCAGCGCGCCCGGTTTCTGTCTCAGCGCTTTGTATCTCTATTTTAGCGCGCCTAGATTCTGTTTTAGCGCGCCTGGTCTCTGTTTTAGCGCGCCTGATTTTTGTTTCAGCGCGCCTAGTCTCTGTTTCAGCGCGCCTGGTCTCTGTTTTAGCGCACCTAATTTCTGTTTCAGCGCACCTAGTCTCTGTTTTAGCGCGCCCGGTATTTGTTTTAGCGCACCATAAAACCTGAAAAACAGAGAGTTAATAGGGCATTTTGTCAGCTTGCCCATATCAAATACAAGGTTTCTATCAATTCAAAACAATTTTTTTACAGTCCAGAACACAATAGTCATACAAAAAGAAAAGCTTTACCCCTATACCTAGATCTTGCAGCATCTTGCATAGTGTCGTTATCACCAAAATCTGAGATTTTCTGTCAAAATTTCCTTATCAAGGATTCTATCATCCTTTCATCACGAAACTAGACAAAACAAAATCAGATTTTAAAACAACAACCTTGACACTTATCCAATCAAATCCAAGATCAAAGTCTAGGGTAAACCTTTTAACGTTTGTATGCCTATCTTCACACGAGCCGCATATCAAAAACAACAAGAACAAGAAAACAAAAAAATAGCAGCCATGACTAAAGAAAACCCTTGGAGATGATATAGCAACACTGATCCTCTTATTAACTCACATGAGAAGGAAATAACTGCAGAAGAAATTGAGAAAGTGCAACAAGACCCTCATTTCCATAAATTTATGGAAAAGATGCTAGAGCAAGACATGGAAAAGTATCTTCTCTTATTAGCTGACAAAGGTGCTAAGCTTCCTAAAGACTTTGATGTCAATCAACTCAAGGAAGCAACCACACCTAACTCAACTAATATAGAGAATCCAAATCAAATAGATGCTTTGACAAGACAAATCCAACAGTTACAATTACAATTCCAGAATATCCAACAAGGGCCAACAAAGAGGTATCTATTACAAGACATTTGCCCTTATCCATTTGACTCAAGCATCAACATGATACCATTTCCAAGGTATTGTGAGTACCCAACATACAACAAATACAATGGGAGAACTGATCCATTTGACCACGTACGAGAATTTCGAGCTATGAGCATAGAGTTCGCACACGAGGACTCTTACTTACTACGGTTATTCCCAAGAAGCCTAGGAAACACTTGCATGGAGTGGTTTTCTAAATTAGAACCTGGAATTCAATCCTTTGAGGAACTAATCAATAGGTTCATAACACACTTCTCATTCAACATCCAACATGGGGTAACCTTAAAAGAACTTTACAACACCAAACAAGCAAAGGGCGAAAAGTTTCTCTCTTTTCTCCAACGATGGAGAAGGCTATTTGCTAAATACCCTAGATCTATTCCTGAAGAGGAGAAGATAGAGATGTTCATTGATAACTTAGTAGATGACATGAACTACAGATTGGACTTACAATGTCCATCCACATTTGAACAAGTTATCGAAAAAGGGCTTAAAATCGAAGAGGCTCTAATCAAAAGAGGAACAATCAAACATTTCACTGAAGGTTCAAACAATAACCATTCCTCTAACAGCAACAACGAAAAGCCAAGATTTTGGCAAAAGAACAAGAATACTGATACCATGATCGATGCACATACATCTAAACCAGTATTCACCTTGACACCAACTACTACCAACAAACAAAACAA
Organism: Sequoia sempervirens; assembly: GCA_007258455.2. Classification (NCBI taxonomy): domain Eukaryota; kingdom Viridiplantae; phylum Streptophyta; class Pinopsida; order Cupressales; family Cupressaceae; genus Sequoia; species Sequoia sempervirens. Next base: position 50,803 of record VDFB02369345.1, read on the forward strand.
TGGTTTTAATATCAAACAAAGTAGTGATCAAGGAAATAATCAAAATAGTGGAGAAACAAAAACCCAATCATTCCAACGACCCTCCAATAAATGAAAATTCACGCCATTAGGACAATCGTTGGAATCAGTCCTCAAAGAACTCTTAAACGAAAAACTCATTCACGTGCAAGAAGCTAGAAATTGGGACCCTCAAGTCAAACCATCATGGTGGAATGACTTACATTACTATCACTATCATCAAAATAAAGGTCACATGACTGAAAATTGTTGGCAATTAAAACATGTGGTACAAGACCTCATAGATCAAAAGAAAGTATTCGTAGAGGGCCCTCAAACAAACAAGGATCATACAACATTCAAAAATCCTCTACCCAATTATCAAAAGGGAGAATCTTCTTCCGCAAACACCAAAGGTAAGAACGTTGGTTATGTTTATGACGCAACAATCCTTTGTTTTTCTGCTGCCAAAGAGGATGAAGAGTTATGCAATCAAATCAACCAAACAACGACATTACATCTACCAATTTGGTACAACATATGGACAAATCCGAAAACCAAATCAATGTAGTCACACTCAAAGGGAAACAAGAGTACCAACCGGTTAATGCCACAACAAGGGCACAATCCAAAGTTATATTGAAAGGAGCATCAATATCATCCCCATCAGTGGATCCCCCCTCCAATCAATATAATCTCATCGATCAATTGCAGAAAATACCGGCACAAATATCAATCTTGGAACTTTTGAAGATTTCCCCATCACACAAAGAGGTTCTTGAACAAGCTCTCGTATCAACTACAGTACCTAACAATCTAGATGTGTGTCAATTCCAAGCTATGGTGGGACATCTATCTACACCTCATTGCCTTTCTTTTTCCGAACATGATGATGTATCACTCACCCATCCGCATAATTCCGCCCTTCACATTGAAGTCCTTATCCATAAACATCGTGTAAAACGTGTCCTGATAGATGGAGGGGCCGGTTTAAATATTTGTACCTTAAAGCTAATTCGTGCACTAGGATACTCAGATGAAGCCATTGATACCAGAAGAAAAATCACAATCAAAGCATATGATGAAGAAGAAAGGTCCTCTACAGGATTGATCATATTACCCATTCAAGTTGGGCCTATTGTCCAAAAAGTGGTTTGCCAAGTCTTAGATAGGGAACTGACATACAACATACTATTGGGACGCCCTTGGATCCATGATATGCAAGCAGTACCGTCTACCTATCATCAATGCCTAAAATTTCCCGTCAATGGACAGGAGGTAACAATCACAGCAGACTACAATGACACCCAAGCTTGTCATACATTGAAGACATCTCAGGATACATTCATACCTAACAATAGAGAAGTTGGCACATCAGATAGTGAGCAACAGCAAAGCTTCATTTCAAAGTGGCTTCCAAAACAACAAAGATCACAAGAGATAAGGGTGGCACAATCTAACCCTTCAAATGTTGAAGAACAATTGGCTCCACTCTCACATCAATTCACCAAAGAAGTACAGATAAGTGACAAAGGAATTAGTGAATATGGTGTTGGACACTCATTCCATCTATCACAAATGTTACCCTCCTTACAAACACATGGACAACCATCCACAAACACCCACACTTCACAACAATCTACAACAGCATTAGATGGCAGATTTGTAAAAGCTGGGAGCTTAGATGAAGAATCAGAAGATAAGGCCATACTAAATTGGCTTTATAAGGATGAGGAAGCCCCCGCTTCCACAAGTAACATCATAGAGACAACTCAATATGGGAAAGGAAAAACTATTCTTGAGAAGATGGGATATTCAGGACAGGGACCTCTTGGGTTAAGGAAACAAGGCATAACAGAACCAATCCAGCCTCTTACGCTCCAACATAAGGATAAAACTGGACTAGGATACACAGAAAAAGCAAGAGCAGAAATCACCAATAAAACTGTGGAGCGTATTCTTCAAATAAGAGATAATTCTGAAACAGATTCAAATGAGTATGAGTGGGACAACTTATCAGAAGTTTCCTATGAAGATATTCAGATTGATATTATCAAAAAGTATACCCCCAATCACGAGGAGGGTCAAAGCTCAAGTTTTAATCCTATTGTCTTTGAAACGCAAAATTTTGATGACTCAAGTGAAGATGAACGGACATCGATTGAGATAAATGATGTGGAAGAAAATACCTTTGTAGGCCTCGACATAACCATAGACAACCTAGACGACATTTCCGTCCGAGCTTTCACAATCGCTGACCTCAACCCATCTAATGATTCATTGCCTTTACTACATCCCAAACTTATCGAATGGGAAGCCCAACATCCTATTAATCTCCCTGTTTTTGACAATGATTCCTCCATTATTAACTACCTTTGCTGTGAGGAATCCGATGCTTGTTCTACCAATACTTCTTTTAATGATGCTTTTAGGCAGGAGGATGCCAAACCTTCCAGTTGCAAAAATATGAAAGAAAAAAATGGATCTAATGGTGAAAACCATTCTATGGCAGTATTTGATCCTAAAATAGTAAAAATAAAGAACGCATCCGATGGCGAAAACCTCATTGAGGCACCAAAGGATGGAAGGTTTGACATTCTCCCGCAACATTACCATGAAAGATCATCAGTGTTAATAGAACCCACACAGTCTATTAATATTGGCACAGCGGAAAAAGCAAGAATATTACACCTGGCCGCATCCATGACAAATACAGAAAAACCAGATTTTATCAAATTCTTTGAAGAACGATGCATCAATTTTGTTTGGTCATACTCTGACATGCCAGGCTTGGACACAGATCTCATTATGCATCACTTATCCTTACCAGCTGGCACTAAACCAGTAAAACAGAAGCTGAGAAAAATGCATCCACATGTTGCATTATTAGTGAAAAATGACTTGAAGAAATTACTAGATGCTGGATTCATCAGATCTATTGACTATGTGGAATGGATATCCAATATTGTGCATGTTTCAAAGCTGGATAACACCATCAGAATATGTACTGATTTCAGGGATTTAAATAAAGCATGTCCAAAGGATGATTTTCCTTTGCCAAACATAGACATGATTGTAGATCTCACAGCCAGCCATAAAATGCTATCACTCATGGATGGATTTTCAGGATACAATCAAATCAAGATAGCTCCTGAAGACCAAGAAAAGACAGCCTTTACATGTCCATGGGGCACTTTTTGCTGGAACGTCATGCCTTTTGGGTTAAAGAATGCAGGAGCTACATACCAGCGGGCTATGACAACAATCTTCCACGACATGATGCATACCTTCATGGAGGACTATGTGGACGACATCTTAGCCAAATCTTACACCAGGGAAGGACATCTAGAGATATTGGCCAAAATATTTGACAGGTTGGAAAAATTCAAAGTCAGATTGAATCCAAAGAAATGTGCCTTTGGAGTAACATCAGCAAAGCTCCTAGGATACATAGTTTCTACAAAGGGAATTGAAGTAGATCCGGAAAAAGTCCAGGCCATTATGGAAATGCCACCTCCTAAGAATATCAGCACATTAAGATCTCTACAAGGCCGACTACAGTCCATCAGAAGATTCATCTCCCAACTAGCAGATCGGTGTCATCCGTTCAACCATCTCTTGCATAAAAATGTACCTTTCAAATGGGATGAACAGTGTGAGAGTACCTTCAATCAAATCAAGCATTATCTGATGACGCCACCAATCTTGGTACCACCCAGTGAAGACAAGCCATTATTGTTATATATTGCAACAACAGACATTTCTTTAGGAGCCTTGCTAGCACAAGAGGATAAAGAAGGAAAGGAACAGGCTATATACTATATCAGCAGGACACTCAATGGACATGAAGTAAACTACACCTTCATTGAAAAATCATGCTTAGCAGTAGTATTTGCAACACAAAAATTGCGACACTATATGCTTACTCACACTATCAAGCTTGTTGCAAAAATTGATCCTCTCAAGTATTTACTGAGCAAAGCAGCTTTAACAGGAAGGTTGGCAAAGTGGGTCATGCTCCTCAGTGAGTTTGATATTCAGTATGTGGAAAGGTGAGCTATCAAAGGACAAGCCATCGCCGATCAATTAGCAGAAGCTCCATTATCTGACAGTCATCATATGACCATGGAATTTCCTGATGCAGATATCCTCAATGTCACAACACAACCATGGCAACTCTACTTCGATGGATCCTACACACAACATGGATCAGGAGCAGGAATTCTATTTGTCACACCTCTTGGGCACACAATCCCGCGATCATATAGGCTTACCTTCCGTTGCACTAACAACGTGGTAGAATATGAAGCTTTGATCCTTGGAATTAAAGTGGCTATTGAATGGAAAATCATAGAACTACAGGTGTATGGAGACTCCCAGTTAATCATCTATCAAGTCAACAATGATTATCAAACTAAGGATGACACACTGATTTTGTACAAGAGGCTGGTGGATGACCTACGAAAGTACTTCATAGAAATCAAATTTGAGCAGATACCAAGATCAGAGAACAAAGCAGCAGATGCCATGGCCACAATAGCATCTCTTCTACAAATGCCTGAAACACAAGATCGTTATCGATTTATTGTAGAACAAGTATCAAATCCTGCATACGCAAATCCCAAATCCCAAACCATAAGCCTTTTAGATAGTGCCCAATCCTCCATTTATGGAGACATTTATGCTTATCTAAAAGATAATATCTTACCACCAGATCTTTCTCGCAACCAAAAGCGCAACTTCATACGCCAATCCGCCAAACATACCATTATTGCCGACACCCTTTACCGTCGAGGCCTAGATGGTACTCTTTTACGTTGTTTAGAACATGACGAATCCGCTTCCGCTTTACACGAGGTCCATGAAGGAATTTGTGGAACACATTCAAGTGGATTATCTTTAGCCAAGAAACTCCTTCGTTTGGGGTATTACTGGCCACACATGGAGCAAGAGTCTTATCACTTTGTCAAAAGATGTTCAAAATGCCAGATCCATGGCAATCTTATACATGCACCAGCACAAGAGCTGCATCCATTTGCAACTACATGGCCTTTCTGTCAGTGGGGACTAGACTTGGTAGGGAAAATCCACCCATCTTCATCTAATGGACACAAATTCATTATCACAGCAACCGAATATTTTACAAAATGGGTGGAGGCAGTTCCCTTAACCACAATCACTGGAAAGCAAATATCATCTTTCATTCTTAATTATCTCATTTGTAGATATGGGATACCCCAGTCAATCATCACAGATAATGGCAGGCCTTTCAAGAACCAAGACGTCCAAGAACTATGTGAAAAGTTCCACATCCAACATCGCTTTTCAACCCCATATTACCCTCAAGGTAATGGACAGGCAGAAGCTTCAAATAAAACAATCCTCAAAATTCTCAAGAAGACTGTAAATGAAGTGGGACGTGATTGGCACGTTCAGCTAAATCCTGCTCTTTGGGCTTACAGGACTAGTATCAGAACACCAACAGGAGCTACACCATATGCTCTTGTCTATGGATCAGAAGCAATACTACCTATTGAGGTAGAAATTCCATCCCTTCGAGTCTCACTAAAGGGACTCATTTCAGATGAAGATTATAGGGTCTCTAGACTTCAGGAATTAGAGCTACTTGATGAACGTCGACAACAAGCTGTTAATCATTTGACAGCCTATCAACAAAGGATGTCTAGAAACTATAATCATAGGGTTAAACCTAGAGTCTTCCAGATTGGAGACTTGGTCCTACGGGAAAACCCTAGAAATCAAGCAGACAGAGAAAAGAAGGGAAAGTTTGAACCTAACTGGATAGGACCTTATGTAATCATATCAGTCTATGGATCAGGAGCATATCGACTGTCTACACCAGAGGGAGACATGTTGGAGGAGCCCATGAACAGCATTCATCTCCGGCGATTCTACACTTGAGGATATCTAGTGCACGGTCAATAAAGTTGTCTCGATGAAAACCTGGCAAACAGGCGTCATGATGACAGAAAAAGAGAGAAAAAAAGAAGAAAAAAAGAAAAAAAGAAAAGAAAAGAGGACACAATAAAAACAAGTGATGAAAACCTGGCAAACAGGCGTTACTTGTGATTTTCACCAAAACTCCTCTATCTATTGGGTACAGTGTTGTTACGATTGTTTCCTTTCATATTATTTCCATCTATCATTTGAGATTATCACTATCCATATCATAGCAAGGATACCATGTTTTACCCTAGCTTGGGGGCAACATCCTAATGTTATCTGGTACAAGTAGACTTTCAGCTTGCATGGAAGGGCAGTTAAACATAACAACATCAAGTGGCAACCCATCAAAGTCCAAAAACATCAGAAAATCCAAAAATCCAAAAACATCAGAAAATCCAAAAATCCAAAAACATCAGAAAATTCAAAGTCCAAAAACATCAGAAAATCCAAAATCGAAAAAACATCAGAAAATTCAAAATCCAAAAACATCAGAAAATCAAAAACACAAAAATAGAGTCTGCATCAGTCAAAAGTGGAGTCTGTGTCAGTCGAACTACATGGTCTCTGCGTGTATAACGTAGGCAAGACTAATCTTTGATCAGTCCCCGAGACCCCTAGGATAGGTCTTTTAGGTCGCATCACTTGGTCAAAACATTTGGGAAAATCATGCACACATCAGCACACACATCTCGACAATGATGATCTAATCTGAATAATGATTTGAAAATACATTAAGTAGAATTTGAATTGTTGTGCTTTTTATCATTTGATTATCATTTCTTTGGAGCAACTCAATGATGTATTGAACTAGAGATGTAAGGAAGAAGAATGATATCTTTTCTTTGTCTGCTGTTTGTGAATTAGTCATTATTGTTTTGTGAATTGTCGCGGGAAATGCTCTACCAAGTATCATGGATGACATTTAAATTCACTTAAGAAAATGATTAATTCTTGTTTGTTTACGCAAGAAATGCTCAGGTCATCATTGGTTTATCTTATACCATGATGCTTATGTTCGCTTGCAATATCAAAAATCATGAAAGAAATACTCAGGTCATCATTGGTCTATCTCATCTCATTGATGCTTGTATTCACTTTCAACATTTTAAAAATAAAGCTCAGTGATGATACAAAGCAGATTAAATAATTATTAAAGTGACACTTAGATTTGCATTGATAAAATAGGCATTTGCATGGTTAACATAGATGGCATTCATGATAATACATCTGCAGAGTACTGATGGCACAAGTTACAATGATTCAATCACAAATGATGTTATCTTTTCTTACTAAAGACTGAGTATACTTGACACATGCATATGGGATCATATCTTCATCTCATCATTCCACAATAAAGATCTCATTTCGTGACATCATATATACACGTTATGTTACACCATTTCATTTATCATTACATATTCATCATACATCATGGCATTCCATCTCATTACATATCATTTACATCTCACCTATCATACATCATTACATTTCATTAAATCTATACATCATTTACATTTACATCTCACCTATCATACATCATTACATTTCATTAAATCTATACATCATTTACATTTACATCTCACCTATCATACATCATTACATTTCATTAAATCAATACTTCATTTACATTTACATCATTACATTTCATTAAATCCATACATCATTTACATTTACATCTCACCTATCATGCATCATTACATTTCATTAAATCAATACTTCATTTACATTTACATCATTACATTTCATTAAATCCATACATCATTTACATTTACATCTCACCTATCATGCATCATTACATTTCATTAAAACCATACTTCATTTACATTTACATCATTACATATTCATCATACATCATTCAAATCCATTTACATTACATTTCATTTACAGTTACATCTCATCATTCATTAAACATCATCTACTCATCTATCATTACAATTAAATCACATTTCATCGTAAATCATTCTATTCACATCTCATTATTTATCATTTATCACATTTCATTTACATACATCATTACATTTTACATTTCATTTATTCATCATCCATTTATCACATGTCACATTTTACAATTCATTTCACATATTCACATATCACATCTTCATTTATTACATTTTCCATACATCGTCCATCACATTTTATCTATCATACATATCATAAGAAAAGACATACATCGTCAATATCATTTCATCCATCACATCAATACATCATAAAATCCACACATCCATCACATCAATACATCATAAAATCCACACATCCATCACATCAATACATCATAAAATCAATGCATCCATCACATAAATCATGTCAAAACATATCATGAATCAATCGAACCGCTGCACATATATATCTCATCAAGTGTCAAGTATACAATGAAGTCTGAAAAGAATGAAAATAACATCATGTCAACAAATAGCTGTATCAATCTCTCAATGAGTATGCATATACATATCAGGTAGTACTCCCACTAAGGAGCGTTCCACCGTGATCCGTATCACCACCGCATCGCCCTAGATCTTTGATCTCTTTGGAAGAGGCCTGTCGGTCAAAGGCGCCACCGGCCTCAGTCCGAACCTCCCCGGAAGGAGCGCGGCAGGTCGACTGACTCTCGCCTCCAGGGCATAGCCTGGGCGGTAGCGGCTCTAGTAGAACTCAACCTGTAAAGACGGGCCGATGGCCTTCGTGATATAATCTAATCATGGTCCCATTCGCCACTCTTCTGAATCTTCTAGCCGCTCAGGCTATCTCACCGCCCTCTTAATGGTATCCCGCCTGACGCCAAGCCAAGGGCGATTTCGGGTGGGACAACAATCAATCCCCTCCAGTCTCCAGGCGGCGTCGTCGTCAGAAGCCCCCCTTCTCTCTTCAACTGTAGATGTGGACCCCTCAATCGGCGCAGTTGTTGCCTGCCAGCCCTGCAACCCCCGCACTCCAAGCACTCGTCCTCGCCGTCGCACTCACGACCAACTGTGAAACTCCGCACTTCCGGATGCATAAGAATTTTCTTTCTTAGAGGCGAGGAGGATGACTCAACCTCGCTAATGCCGGCCCTCCCATCTCTATCATCACACCTAATTTAATCGCCATCATCACACAGCCGCTTCCACATCGACTATCAACATCCTCCCCACGTCACTGGACTAATACCGCCGGTGCTTGCCGTGCTACAACGACAGGTGCTGGCTCATCTGGAATGGTAATCCGTGGAGGCGGGTGCAGAGCCAGATACTCTCCATACTCAGGTGTAATGGGTGCCTCGACAATGTCTCGTCGAACCTCCCACGCTGATGGCTGCAAGGCACGGTAACCCTCAACAAGTGCCCCGTAAGGCAAGCTAGGACCCCAATCAGGCACATCAATCCGTCGCCGTCCATAGTGGGCTACACCCTGTGGCATGCACTGCACAATACCGTACTGTCTGTACACCCGACGAAACAGGAAACGCTCCAAGACCCTGGGGCTCTTCCCGATCAAATACATGGAATCGGATAAGAACCCCAACTCAATATCATCGTCGTCCCAAGCATCACAGTCTAGGTACGGACGCCAGGTCACTGCCTCAATGTCATCAACGATCCGTCTCCAATACTCAAGCTTCCCCATCATATGCTGGGTAGGCCTGCCTCTGTATCGAAAAACATACGGCCTCGTCGCTGGTCTGGCCAACACGGGTACGGGACGTGTAACAGCAATGTGCTCCCAGGCCCATACCTGGAGAAGGGTAGCCCCTGCCGATAGACTGCTGCCGCCAAGATAAACAATCCAATGCAAATCATGGTACAACTGGGCAAGCATGCACATGCCCCAAGCATATCTAGTCCTATGAACGACTAGACCCTCTAACACTCGACCCCATCCAAGAGATAGACCCTTTGACCTCTTATCAGGACAAAGGAATCCACCAACGAAACCTGCCAAAACTGAAGGAAGAGGAGCATATGACTCATATATATCTATCCATGGGATCCACTCTCCTGCAATATGGGGATCCTGAAAGACCCTCTGCATGGCCTCTACCCCACCAACCTCCTCCGAGTCGTGGACCACAATCTCTCCTACAAACGGTATGCGAAGGATACGCCATACATCCTCTGGCGTCACTGTCATCTCACCAGTGGGTAAATGAAAGGTGTTGTGGTCACTATGCCACCTCTCCGCCAAAGCCGTCAATAAACCCCTATTAAGTCTAATATGGGGCATATCCAACAATGTAGCTAAACCACAGGAAGCAATATGCTGTCTCTCATCAGGAGACAGTCGCGAAATCATATCAAACGGCCAGGGGAACTGCTCCCGCACCTGGATCACATCCAACTGCTCCTGTACTCATGCAAAACAAAACATTTTAATCAGAATATCAAAAGATCATCAAATTTTCTAAACATTGTGCTTTTACCTATCAACCTATCAAATCATCAGGGAACCCTCATCTAACAATTGGGTTCATTCATTCAGAATGCATAATTATTCCTCGCCTATCATGAGGGTAATTATTATCAATCAATATATCTCGCTCATCATGAGATCAATTCCCCATCAAGATCAAACTGAAATAGATGGAATCAAAAACAAATCAACGAAAATCAAATCGCACAATGCTACCAAAAGCGCTACAAAATCAACCTAACGCGCTAAAATTTCTGGCGCGCTACCAAACCCACCAGGCGCGCTACAGATCTGACCCTGCGCGCTAAAATATCTGGGGCGCTACAAAATTTCACTGACGCGCTGCACAACTGACCCTGCGCACTAAAACTTCTGACGCGCTACAGAACTTACTGGATGCGCTACGCTATTGACCGGACGCGCTAAAACTATGACGCGCTATAGAAAATCACGGGCGCACTACACCGCGTTCACCGAGCGCTAAAACTCTAAAAACATGCATGAAAAACATCAAAAATAAAGGCGCAAATTACGAGGACGAGTTGAGGTACATACCGGAGGACCATAATCGGCCGGACGCTGGTAACGGCGCACACACTCGAGTCGGTGGGTGTGGTATGGGATTGGCATCCTAGCTCTGATTGCTCTGGAGGGTCTCTATCTCAAAATTTGTAAAAGTCAATGCACAAATGACTTTTGAAAATGACCTTCAGAGCATTTATAGGCTATTTTTTTTTGGGGAACTTTATGGGATTTATTTATTTCTCATTCTGATGAATTAATTCTAATCAATCACTGGGGCATTTACAATCTTGTCGGGAGATAAATTGTTTCTTCATCAATTCATCATCAAACCATCATAAAAATTCAAAGTTTCTAAAAATTCATAAAATATTCAAAATTCATCAATTTATCTCCCGAGGGGGCATATATCACTATCTTTTCGAAATTCATCATCTGGGACAAGTCTGGGGCATGCTTTAAAACCTTTCGTCAATACTGGCAGCCGAAGCAAAAACATTCTTTGAAACACTGTGTAAACACATCACTTCAAAGAGGGGCAAAATGTAGACACCTAAAAATGGTCTGGAGAATCCAATTAATCGAATACGCCTTATTTGATTAATTAATCTTAAATTCCTCTACTTAGTAAATAAATAGAAATATTTATTTATATTAAGTTCATTTATCAATTCTCCTATTTTTCTCTCCTAATTAAATAAACAAAATTAAAAACTTTGTTTTATTTAATTATTATCAATTTTATCACATTATTTCTCTCTTAATTAAATAAACAAAATTAAAAACTTGTTTTATTTAATTATTATCATTATTTCTTCTATCTTTAAATTGAATACACAATTTTAATAATTCGTGTTATTTAATTTCACATTTCCTCTTAATTAAATAAAGATTGTCAAAAATCTTTTATTTAATTATCACTCTCCTTTAATTTAATAAAACCAAACCCTATAGTTTGATTTATTAAATTATTTATTCCTCATTTTTGCTAAATTTAAATAAATTAAAATTATTTAAATTTATTGCATAAAGTTTGCACTATTCCCTCACCAATAAATATTTATTTCTCACCAATCAAATTAATGGCACTGCCATTCACGGGAAAGCTTCAGGGAAAATCTGCAGGAAGATCTCTCAACAACCTTCCACCCACCTTCCCTCTTATCTTGCCTGGTGTTTTCATGGAGAGAAACCATTCTCCATGATCAACTCCTTCTTCTCATCCCATGCCTTTGGATTCTCCAGAAGAAATCACAGCCCCTCATCCCGGTTTCATGTACAATTGTGCTACCGTGAATGCTATAAATACAGTTCTTGGGCTGCAAGAAAAGGATCCCAACGAATGTAATCTTACTCTGCAGGTTTCCAAAGCACTCAAGCATTCAATTCATCCAACAATCATCCAGCAACCATCCAGCATCCATCTAGCATCAGCATTTGCAGCCATGGCTGCCATTAGCATAGAGTTTGCATATTTAGATCATAATAGAATAGCATAATCTCATTTCTCATTCTCTAAGTGTCACTTTAATAATTTAATTAGCTTACAAATCTGAGAGCCAAGTAAATTAGAGAAGTCTTTAGAGTTAGAGAGCAATAGGATAAATTTATGTAGATTTTGTAGTTTAAATTAGTTTAAATTTCTTAATCTTAGATGCAATTATCTTATTTAGAAGTGTAGATGCATAGTTTAGCTTGTTTCCCACATTCTACAGCTTACAGGTAGCTCTGGAGGCCTTGCTTATTTGTGGTATCCACCTTGAGTTTCTCCTTCTCGGTGGATTACATGTCGGCATTCTATCTCTTTTGCTACTTTTGGTCTAGAGTCTGGTGAGAAAATACTCTTCTCCAATATTTATGCTCCTACAAACTTTCTTGGTAAGGTTAATTTGTGGGCCCATATTAGATATGTTCACTCCTTGGAGCCTTTTCTTCCATGGGTGTTGGCAAGATATTTTAATGCTATTTATTCTTTGGAGGAGAAAAGAGGGGGCACTGGTAGACTGGATTCCTCTTATGTGCTTCTTAGAGATAATATGGCTGATTTGCATTTGGTGGACATCAAACCTAGGAACATTTTATTCACCTGGAACAATAGGAGGTCAGGGAAAGATGCTATCTCAGAAATATTGGATAGGTTTTTGGTTTCCAGCTTCTGGTTGGATGATATTTGGGTGAAAAGCTCTTAAATTTTGGATTGGCAGGGTTCAGACCATTTTCCAATTAAATTCTAGGCTTCTCCGTCTAGGTCCTCTTTGAAGAAGTCATGTTTTAGGTTCCATATTATATGGATTTGGGATGCTTCTCTATATGATCTTTTTTCAGGATGGTGGAGTGTAGGAAATCCAACCTTCAGCACTGCTATGTACTCTTTTGCTAAAAGGCTCTAGTTTATTAAGTGTATGTTGAAATGTTGGAATAGATATCACTTTAGCAATGTATTCCAAGCTAAAAGGAGAGCTCAAGATCAATTATATTCTTTGACGCGACTGATATGTGACCAAGGACTATCTGAGGAGTTAAGTAGGGTTGAAGCGCTTACAGTTAAAGAGGTGGAGGAATGGGAGATTCGTGAGGAAATATTTTGAAATTAGAATTCTAGTATTGAGTGGCTTCAAGAAGGGGATAGAAATACCTCTTTCTTTCATAATTCTATCAAAGATAGAAGATAGGGTAATGTTATTTTTTCTATTCAAGCTCATGATGAGACTCTTCTTTGTGCTAGTGTTGAGATTTCAAGAGAGGTTGTCAGATATTTCTCTGCTTTGTTTACCGATGAATCTCCCCCAGCTTACACGACAGAGGCATCCATCTTAGCTTGCATCCCTACTTTGGTGACTGAGGATATGAATGATGCTCTTATTAGACCAATATCTCTAGTTGAGTTGGAGGATATTGTGTTCCACATAAAGAAAGGTAATGCTCCAGGCCCTGATGGGTTTCCAATTGAATTCTTCCAGAAGTTTTGGGAGGATATCAAGTTTGACCTTTTGGAGGTTGTTCAGGTGTCTCAAAGGAACAATAAAATGCTCAAGGCTATGAATGCTACCTTTTTGGCTCTGATTTCAAAGCATGAGGGGGAAAATTCTTTGGATCTGTTTAGACTGATTGCCTTATGAAATTTTGTGTATAAAATTGTTACTAAGTTGATCGTCAATCGCTTAAAGCCATGGTTGGATAGGTTAATTTTTGAGGAGCAGGGTGATTTTGTGGCTCGAAGGAAGATTTTGGATGCGGTGGTTATTGTAGCTAAGACTGTGCATTCTATGGTTGCTTCCAGGAAGAAGGCTATGTTTATTAAGTTGGATATGGAAAAATTTTATGATCAGGTCAAATGGGATTTTCTTTCTAAGATTTTGAAGGCTTTTAGGTTTATCAATGATTGGATTGACTGGGTTATGAGTTGTTTAACTTCCTCATCTTTCTTGATTTTGATTAACAGGGAGCCTTCAGATCTTTTTGGGGCTTCCAGGGGTTTGCGGCAAGGTGATCCTCTTTCCCCTGATTTATTTATTCTAATAGCTGAGGGGCTTGGGGGATATTTGAGATCTCAGGTGGAGCTTGGTTTGATTTAGGGATGGAATTGGGGTAATGGGATCCCAACTCAATCTCATTTATAGTTTTTGGATGATACTACTTTGATGGTTGTTTCCAAAGTGGAGGAAGTAGTTAACTTGAGGAAAGCTTTGGATTGTTACTTGTTGGCTTTGGGTAAAAGCATTAATGAGAGTAAGTCTTCTATTTATTTCTTCAATACTCCTAATTTAATTTAGCAAATAATTTCTAGGATTCTCACATTTCATATTGGCTCCCTACCCTTTGTTTATCTTGGTATTCTTATTGATGGGTGCTCGCTTTTGAGATTGTACTGAAAGGATATGATTGAAAAAATTTATAAGAAGGTCAGTCATTGGACTTGTAGTTGGATTTCTACTACTGGAAAAGTTACTATTTTGAAGTATGTGGTTCAAGCTCTTTCGTTGTATAGGTGTTTTGTGCTTTTGACTCCTGCTAGCTTTATTAGAGATTTTGAGTATCTTTGTCAGCAATTTCTTTGGTTGGGCTATCTCCTCTCAAGGAAATAGAGTCTGGTAAAGTGGAGGATGTGTATCATTTGAAGCAAGAAGGGGGTTTTGGGTTGAGATGGGCTAATCTAAATAGTCAAGCTTTGGCAGCAAAGCTGTATTGGAGATGGTGTACCCAATAGCAGCATACTTGGGCTAGGATCCTCACTTTCAAATACTTGGGTTGTGTTGAGGACAGTGAGGTTCCTCATTTTTTTCTCTAGGTTAAAGGCTCGATGGTTTGGAGTACGCTAAAAAGAGGAGTTGATCTAATTAAACAGGGTCTATTTTGGATCTATAATAGAGGGTCAAAGGCTCTTTTTTGGTCTGACTCTTGGGATAGGCATCCTCCTATTTTGGCTACGCATCCTCATCTTCAGAATCTTAGCAAGATTTTTTGGAGGTTGGTTGCAGGTACGTGATGGATTATAAATCACCTTAGTTTCTTGGTCAGAATATTGTCTATCAGTTGAAGAATTTACAAAAGTGGCCTCCTAGTGGAATGACTAAGGATTGTCAAGAACTTTCCAATATTCTTGATAAGAGGTTTTGTAATTCCCTAGAGGACAAGGATGTTCTTGCTTGGGGTCATGATCAAAAAGGTAAGTTCTATGTTGTTTTGGGTATCAGGTGTTGGAAAAATAGATTTATAGGAGTACGAGGATCAATTGGGGGAAGCAATTTTTGAATAAATTCTCTTGTCCTAGGAGTAATTTCTTCTCTTATCTTCTGATGAGGATTAGATGCCTAACTTGGGAGAATATTCAAAAACATGGGCTTCAAGGCCCCTCCATGTGTGTGTTGTGTTCTAGCAGTGAGGAGTTTGTGTCTCATCTTTTCTTTCAGTGTTCTTTTCCTAGGGAGATTTGGCTCTTTTGGTGGGCTTCCTAGAGTATTCCTTGCTGGCACGCTTCTTCAATGGAGGAATTTTGGCTACGGTTGGGTAGTCCATTTACTAAGTCTACTTTTCTTCATATTGCTTGGATGATTGGTCCTAGCCTAATCATTTGGAAGATTTGGCTAGAACGGAACCATAGAATTTTTTGGACAAGAAGCTACAGGTGAACCAGGTTTGGATAAGAATTTTGGGAATCATTCAAGAGACTATTGTGGCTAAGTGAGATCTTTTGGTTCCCTTGGCCCTAAAGGATAGGAGGGTTGTTTTAAAATTTGGAGATCTCTGGTAATTTTTTGGATAGGCTTGGTCCTGGTTTGAGGTGAAAAGCTAGAGGGAAGACTGTGCGTGAGGGGCACTTGATGCCTCCTCTCCCTGGAGTTTTGAAGATTAATATTGATGGGTCTTCCAGAGGTAACCTTGGCCCTACGGGGGTGGGGGGTATTGGTAGGAATAGTGATGGGATTGTGGAGTTCTTCTTTTCTAAGTATTGTGGGCAGCAGTCAAATAGTCTCATGGAAGCTTTGGCTATTCTTGTGGCTGTGAAAAGGGCTTGTTCTCTTGGGTGGAAAGGATTATTTGTGAGTCTGATTCTCAGATAGTGATCGACTTGCTGAACAAAAATTAGTTGGAGGATGTGAATTGGCAATTGGTTTTGGTTGCTATGTAGATCATTTCCTTAGGTCGAGTGTTAGATTCTATCACCTTTTTCCATGTCCCTCGAGAGTGGAATAAGGTGGCTAATGGCTTGGCTAGGTGGGCATCTAAACATGGTGGAGACTGGAAGGTGGATGATTGGGGTGTTCTACCTATGAATCTTTCCCAGGAGCTTAAGGAGCTTATTTTTTATTATATGAATTGTATCTTGGAGTCACTTGATGGCTTGTGTTGGCCTTGGGCCTATGTTATCCTGATTGGTAAGCCCCTAAATGGCACAACATTTCTTGTCTTTATGAATGTGCATATTTCAAGTTTGGAAAGGATTGAAGGAAGTTTGAAGACAAGTTGTTCATTTTTGTAATTGAAGCCCTACACCTTGTCAACTCACAAAAACTCACCTACAAAATTATCCAACAGTGTTCTGACAACTCTACAAGAGGAAACAAAGATCTCAAATCTAACATCAAAATCACATTTCTAATTTTCCTTTTTTGTTGCATATTTTCATTTGAGTCACATTATCATAAATTAAGGAAATATTGGAAACATTTTCATTTACAAACTTGTTTACGTAGAGAAATAGAACCTTTAGATAGTCTAATGAACATTCACCTTTTGAATTTATAGAACCCCTATCAAGGACTCAAATGCCCTTGGGCGCCTCTATCCTCCTACTCTTGCATCAACAAACTTTTTCATACATCTCTATCTCTATGTCTTTGGTTTTTTTTTGCTTGCAAATCTCTAAATTGGAATTCTTCATTCATTATATTTAGACATCTTTCATATAGCTCAAAAAGTGAAAAAAATTACATTGTCTGATTTCAAAATTGCATCAAAATCATTATTTTTATATTGTAGCAACTTAGTATCAGTCAATTATTGTATTTTAGATCTAGAAATTATAATTAATCAAATTTGTAAAAACATCTTCCACATTGTTTCATAGTTGCATTTTGCATCACATTGATATAAATTCAGCAAAACCTGGAAAACTATTCAGTGTTAAACCTATTTGCAAGAATACCTAGAATCCTTTAGCAATGCCTTACACAATCAAACTTTGAGATTTCATAAACCCTATCTAGGACACAGATGCCATTGGGTGCCTTTGTCCTATTTAAGTGCCTTCATCCTAGTATTTTTGGCTTAAACTTATGTGGCAGAGCTCCCTCAATGTCATTTGTCTAGATATGATGTTTGTTTATCAATTTTGTTTGCAGAACTATCTGATTGTGATCATTTGATGCATAAGGAAAGTAGCAATGTGTTTCCTTTTCAAAGATTTGGTTTTGATATGGTAATGCATGGCTTGTATAATTACAACCTCCCTACTTATGAGTACAATCTAAGGGAAAAAAATGAAGTCATTGACAAACATGTTATTCATTCTCTCAATATCTCCCCTAATTGTGAGATAATATTGGCAAAAGAGAATGAAATCATTGAGACGTTTCTTAATATCACTCTACCTAATATTCATTCATCTCCCAACATCTCTCCCACTTGTGAAATTTTTTTGGTGCAAGAGGGTGCAATCATGGACAATCATGACAATCATAGTTGTTTTTCTCCCGATACCTCTCCTACTTGTGAAGAAGGTATCTTGGTGTTAGAGGATCCAATCATTGAGTGTCATGATAATCTTGTTTGCTTCTCTCCCAATACCTCTCCTACTTGGGAAGATATTGTGGCACAAGAGGATGAAATCATTGATACATTTCTTTCAAAAGATAGTAAGAGGGATTACATAGTTGAAGATGCTAAGGTGACCTTAGATCCCCCCTTGATAGAAGATCATTAATAATAAGTCAAATCCATTGAGGTTATGAATGAAAAATTGACTATTAGATCTCCTTGTTGAACACCTAGAATATTGAGAGTAGGGAGTGAATCAGTATTCTACTAAACCATTTAGCTGCTAATCATTCAATAATTAAAACATATCTAACTGCAACTATAAACAAAGATATGAAAGGAATCATAACACCACATGACACATGAACACTGGGATTTTTACATGGAAAACCCATAGTGGGAAGAACCACAGTCAAGATTAGCTCACAATATATTATAACCAGTTATAATATATTACAAGGTCACGCTGCCAGAACACACTGTCCTTGAAAGGCTCATAGCCTAAAATGATTACAAAAGTAGTGTGGCTCACTACAAAAAAGTGAATTGATGGAATACACCTTTCATGTGTTGAGTTCAATTCCAATTAAGCTCTGGAATACAAAAATCTTGCACCGATTTGCATGTTCACAACCTATACTATCTTCATACAACAATTATACATACAAGCTCACACAATATCACACTATCGTGCATTACTACTTAACTCTTACCACTTATCACATGTATGTTATCCTTCAGTACAAAAATTTTCCATATATATATTCTATTACATCGACATACATCAATTAGGTCAGCCTAATTAGATGTAAACATACTTGATTCAAAAATAGTGTGTCAACTCAAATAAAAAAAACTTCTTTTGCGCTCAAACCAAAATGTGCAAGGCATAAATTAGGTCAGCTCGGACATAAGAAAGATATCTTTAACATCCATGAAGTGTATCTTCATACCACTTATCCATGTTGGCCAAAGGAAGATACAAAACCTGTATGTCGAACTTTTGTCATTTATATATTTTATCCCATTCAACCAAAATCACTGAAAACTGGTTCATAGATGCATTTTATGGTCCTAAAAAACATATTAAATCCACATAGGTCAATCTTATAACATGAACAATTCCAAACCAAATTATCGAATTAAAGTAACACAAGCACTATTTACCAGATAGACAAAAACATGTCACCAAACAATGTTGGCATCAATGACAACACACTGAAGGGTTTCTTCTTCATTCTTCCAACAATCTCCCCCTTTTTCATTGATGGCAACATGTGCCAAAAATGAAGCTTCAAAATTTCCTTCACTCAAACTATGTGAACTCCCCCTTTCAGATATACACAAAAATTCTCCAAAACCAAAATTTCTTTCACAACATTATCTTCTCCCTACATAGAACCTTCTCCCCCTTTGACATCAAGGGAAAAGGGTGTGCATGCAAAAACAAAAAATGTAAACAAAAATATTTAATTAGAATTGGGGCCACCTTCTAATTCCTTGAGAATAACTTCCCAGGAAGGTTTTCCATCATCCCAAATCCCCTTTGCTCTGACAAGTGATTTATGCAATGATTCTAGTTCTAGTAAGCATTCTTCTCCTTCTTCCAAAGTGGATGAATTAAGATTTATCTTTTCAATTTTCTCTACATCCACCAAGGCACTTGATACTAGAAAGTGTTTGGACATTACCAGATCTCCAAATTGTCTAAACCGCCTTATTGCATCCTCTTTTTTCCTCTATAAGGAGAAAAAAAATTGTGCAAGTCTACAATAGAAGTCTAAGTAGTATCATATTTTTCATCTATAATTTTGTACGATCCAAAGGCATTGTCAAGTTGTGACTCTATTGATTCCATTAATTCTTTAATGCCTTGAGTGGCATCTGGCCATCGCATGCAATACACAAACAGTATTTGGGATTCCTCTTCACAATCCTTTACCTCTTTCATACATTTCAACACCTTGTTGTGTGCAATTGCACATTTATCCTGTAGGATTGGGAACCTTTTCTCCAAAATTCTTAACTCTACCTCCTTTTTAGTCTGCTCCTTTAGGCTAGAGGTATATTCTTTGAGTGAATCAACCAAGAACTATAATTTTTCAATAGGAGCTAAGGAGTCATCAATTGTGGCACCAGGAGTTGTATCATGCAAATCCTTAATCGAATCATTTACCAATTCAGTCCCTTTCTGATAGGCTTCAATAATTTCCTATCAAGAAAAGTACCACAAATCTCAATCCTTTCAACCAGTGAGATCTTACTCAGATGCACATAGCTTGGATGTGATGGAAGTTGAATCAATTTAGGTGGTAGCACAGGTTGAATCCTTGTTTTCCTTGTCAATGGACCCTTAAGAGTATTTTCTATGATTATTCGGATGTCTTTGATGGCTCAATAATCTTCAAAGATTCTTCTTCACTTCTTCCAACCTTTGTTTCTTCATTATTTTCTTCTTTCTTTTCCTCTTCTTCCTCTCTAAAGGGTTTTTATGGTGGTTTGTCTTTATTTTCTTCCTCCTTCTTGTCTTCATCATATTTTCCATCATTACTCTTTTCATCTTTTTTTTCCTTCATCTTCATTCTTTTCTTCTTCTCCACTATTTTCGTTATTCTCATGGTGTTCTTTTGGATTGTTACCTGTATCATTTTTATGCTGATCTTTAGTATGTTTTTTGGTTGTATCCTATGTATCTTTCGAAGGAGCATATGTCTCTAGAGTAGCATGTATATCACCAACCTTATCCAAAATAGGATGATCCTTTACTTTTGTGTCAATACCCTTGACATTAGCAAGCTTATGTATTTGATTTGTATGAGATGAAGAACTGGTTCTCATCCCATAGTTCTTTTCCATTTCCCTTATTGTATCAAGAGTCTCTTTCCTCAACCTTTCAGTACTGTCTTTTTATTTATTCATTAGAATATTTACTCTTTGTTTAACCCTAGACATCTTAGAACATTCTTTTAACAAGGTAGCTACATCTTCCTTAGATAAGGAGGACTCGTATGTGTCCAAGGCATCAGTTTTATTTTGTCGTCAACAGTTATAGCTTCATGCCTTCTTTGTACTGGAGCTTCCCATACATTGGAAATCACCTTTTTCTTTATACTTTTCATATTCTTATCAAAAATAATTATATATTGAATAAAATCATTTACAATTGTTTCCTTATCCTCTTCATTAGCCTCATCAAACAATTTAGTAGTAGCTAGAAAATCGTTAGATTCTATCATATTATTTACTAGAGGCTCTAGTTTCAAAGGTGAGTGTTCTCTTATTGGAGGGGGTGGGGCATTTCCTTCATAGGCTCTGATGTGCCTTCTTCACCCTTCTTCTCATGCACATGAATTGTGAAAGAATTATTTTCTTCCTCTGTCTCTTCTTCATCAGATGAGATTTCAACATTGTCTTTGGTTTTAGCTTCTTGCGAAGTGCCTTCATTGCTGATGGAACCACTACTTCTTCTATTCCTTTTCAATTGAATTTCCTTTTTCAAGCCAAGGTCAATTGCTTTCTATACAACATCACTCAAGTTCCTTTTTCTGCTTTCCTTTTCCTTTATTATTTTTCCAGAGGTGGCACAAGGTGCAACAAGGGTACATTTCTCCTCTTAGAAGCTTTGGTGTTGGGTCTAGAGGAAGCAGTTACATTAACTGTTGTTGGAGTATTGTGTTTTACCTTCTTCTATTTCACTGTTTTAGCTACACCAAGTGTTGTAGGTAATGTGGAAGGTGTTCTTCCTGATCTTATAGGTCCGGAGGGCACTATAACTGCTTTGGCCCTCTTCTTTGTTGCAACTTCCCTTAGCCTTTCAACATCATCCTTAGTAAGTGTATGCATTTTAAAAAATTCCTCAACATTTTTATTTACCCTTTTAGCTCTTTGAGGTGTTGAAGTTTCCAAATTCACTTCAGCTGACTTCTCTTCATATGTACCGTGTCGGGGCTGAGTGGGATCCTTAGGGCTATTTAACAATATTTCAATGAGACCCTCAACTATTTTCTCATCAATCTCATATCTTAGAGGCTCTATCCATAGATTTCTAGGTTCTACTACCTCTATAATGCACTCATAAGTAGATACCAAGAAAGTTATCTCCTTTACATATTTTCTTACTAAGCTCTTTGGAACTCTTTCTCTTTCATGTATATTATTCTAAAAAACTCTGCAAAGAATGCAGTTAGAGCATCATCCTATTCCTTGAAGTCTCCAATGTTATGTAAATTTTCAAAGATTTGATGTGTCTATTGGTATTCGATATAATGTTTTTTAATCTAGGTAGCTCTCTCATAAAGTAAAGTAGCAAACAAACTACCAATTTTCCAAACTTGAATGGATATTTCTTTGACTTGGTATGGCTCAATTTATCCATAATTTGTTGTCGAAGCAACTCACACAAATCATAATCTCTTCCATTTACCACCATGTCATGTGCAACATAAATTGCAGTTGCACACATCGAATTTCCTCTATTGGTGAAGTAGATTTTCTGACCTATCATGATTGCAACATATGCCATAGTAGGGTTTGTAATAGGTTTGGTTGTCATTTCTCTCCCATCATATGTGGTACTAGTTAATTTCATAACATCATTTTTCATAGCCTTTTGCACTGGTATAGGTCTAGTGCCACAAAGACCAGTCACGGATTTGATCGCTTCTTTGGTAATTAGTCCAAGAACACTTGTCCATACAAATTTATCATGCACTCCACTAAGTGTTATCCTTACAAACTTTGCATCTATTCCACTAAAAAAATATAGGAACCAATTCCATACATCTAGCTTCTTCTGTATAAGATTTTCATATTCTAGCTTCACTAAGGAATTATCTCCAATTAACTCCTTTAACCATTGATTCTTGAGGTATTAATGATCAAATTCTTCCAATTTCCCATGAATGTAGATTCTATTATCCTCGAGGGGCAAGACATTATTTGGAATTTGTGAAAATGCGCCCATGGGATCAATTTTGTAAACCTTCCATGGAAACCTTTTGAATCTTAATCTAGGTCTCTCAGAAGTTTCAGCCACAGTGGGAGTGGCCATTTTTCCCACAATTATTTTGTATATGCTTATGCAAATTACTTCTAATTCAAACCCACAAAGTATAGATAGCTATAAATACCTTTTCACACTTCGACAAAAACTAGGGTTTGATGCCAGATGCTTTGAATCATCTTCAAATTGCTTCAACTTTCTCTACTTTCTTTCAAATGCACAAAAGAGATTTAACTCGACTTATATTTTCACTTTATACCTTACCAATCTATCCTAATTTTGCATTTAATGCATCCCATCCTCAAAAAGTTGATAAACACCTTATGAATACATTATAAACCCTAAAATGCTTTGCAATTCTCCAAATTTGCATCTTTTCTACCAAATTTTTTTTCAACACCTTCAAAATGTCATTTTACATCACATATCTTTGTGTCACTACTTGACACCTCTTATATTAGGGGTTTATTATATTTCTTTGTAATTGCTCCCCCTAAACCCAGTATTGGATTTAGTTTTTAGAAGAAATATTTGCACCAGATGTAGGTACAAATGCATTTTATTCATCCTTATTCTCAAGTTCTTCCTTTTTCTTCCAAATTTTATCCATTTCCTTTTTTAATTCAATAGGATCCACTTTATTCACAGGTTTATTCCTTTGTTCCGGTCTAGATTTCTTCCCATTTTTACTTCTACAGAATCTTAAAATATGTCCTATTTTGTTACAGGTGTAACACACAACATTTTTCTAACCAAACTGATTTTCATTTAACATTGATCTGTACAGGTTATATTTATGTCCAAATGCATAACATGTGTAGCAATAACCTTAAAAAGATTGAATCATTATACCAATATTGAATCTATTCATCATTATTTGACTTTTGCACTCAGCAGCTCTATGTCCAAATTTCTTGCAAGCAAAACATTGTCCAAAAAAGAATCCAACATTCTGATTCATTATACTTCTACATTTTGTTTCCCTATGACCAAAATTATTGCATGAAAAAAAAAACACCATTAAAATATGGGTACCTTTGAACATTTTGTTTCTTGAGAGTTCTTGTAGTATTGCTTCTTTGGTTCTTGATCTGTTTACCATTGCCTTGGGTCTTCCTTTGATTTTCAACCTTGTTAGGAGTCTGATTTTCCTTAGAGCTTTGTCCTTCTTCAATTCCTAAACCACCTTTATCCTTAGAAGTATTTTTAAAATCAATCAAATCATGAGCTCTTTCTTTCTCCAAGTCAAACCTTAGGATTACCACTTCTTGTTCAATCATTGTTCGTTCATCAGCCTTGCTTTGAATTTCAGCTTTCTAGTAGTCCTTAATTCTTTTATTTTCTTCCACTTGCACTTTTAGTCTAGTGATTTCTTCATTTACTTTCTTCAACTAATCACTAAATTCTCTATTCCTTTCTTTAAACTTCTTGATTTTTTCTCTTAATTTTTCGATGCATTCATTTGCTTCTTTTAGGTTCTCCTTCAAAATTTCTTTCTCACTTTCAATTTTTTCCATATCTTCAAGACAAGCATGGAGTTCTTCAATTGCAAAGATCTCTTCCGAAGGAATAGGACACCTTTTTCAGCCATGTGTTCAAAATCCAAGATCTTCCTCAAGCTATTAAACTTTTCCAAAGGATCCAAGCTCTAATACCAATTGTTGAATACCTAGAATACTGAGAGGGGGGGTGAATTAGTATTCTACTAAACCATTTAGCTGCTAACCATTCAATAATTAAAAAATATCTAACTACAAATGTAAAAAAAGACATGAAAGGAATCATAACACCACATGACACATGAACACCGATATTTTTACATGAAAAATCCAAAGTGGGAAAAACTACGGTGAGGATTAGCTCACAATATATTATAACTGGTTATAAGATATTACAGGGGCACATTGTTAGGACACACTATCCTTGAAAGGCTCACGGTCTAAAATGATTACAAAATTAGTGTGGCTCACTACAAAAAAGTGAATTGATGGAATATACCTTCCATGTGTTGAGTTTAGTTCCAATTAAGCTTTGGAATACAAAATCCTACATTGTTTTGCATGTTCACAACTTATACTATCTTGATACAACACTTATACATAAAATCTCACACAATATCACACTATCGTGCATTACTACTTAGCTCTTATCACTTATCACATGTATTTTATTCTTCAATACAAAAATGTTTCATATATATATGCTATTACATCAACATACATCAGTTAGGTCAGCCTAATTAGATGTAAACATACTTGATTCAAAAATAGCTTGTCGGCTCAAATAAACAAAACTTCTTTCATGCTCAAACCAAAATGTGCAAGGAATAAATTAGGTTGGCTCAGACCTAAGAAAAATATCTTTAACATCCATGAAGCATATCTTCATACCACTTATCCATGTCAACCAGAGGAAGATACAAAACCTATATGTCAAAATTTTGTCATTTATATATTTTAGCCCATTCAACCAAAATCATTGAAAACTGGTTTATAGATGCATTTGATGGTCCTAAAAAACATATTAAATCCACATAGGTCAATCTTATAACATGAACAATTCCAACCCAAATTATTGAATTAAAGTAACACAAGCACTATTTACCAGATAGACAAAAACTGTCACCAAACAATGTTGGCATTAATGACAACACATTAGAGGGTTTCTTCTTCATTCTTCCAACACTGTAATTTGATTATTGGACCTAAAACTCATTTTGGACCTCCTAAAATTCCTCTAATTATTGGACCTCCTAAGTCACTTCTTATTATAGGACCTTCTAAACCTCATGGCCATATCCTAAACTTTGTGAAACAACTTACTAGTAATCATGTATCGCAGCAACCAGGTTATCATACTGTAGCTCACACATTTAACATTAGAAACAATAAGCAACCAAAAAAAACTCCAACATCCATCCCATTGCCTCAACCATATCTCCCACTTATACCTAACATTTCACAATGTAGTGGTAAATAATTTAATCTTGTTGGGAAACTTCGTAACACTCTTGCTAAGATATCTTTGTGGGATTTTATTCAAACATCACCTATTTACCATGGCATGCTTCAAAATTATTTGCAAAAAAAAATTATCCATCCTAGTTCTCAACCAAATGATGTAGCTCAGCCTTAATTAAGGGTATGAATTTGGGTAATGTGGATATTGTCTTTCATCAAAATAAATTACCCCCTTTGAAAATGCAAAAACAAAATGATGCCTTGATTATACTAGCTAGCATTAACAAGATTGGGACTAGGAGTGCCCTTATTGAAGATGGTTCAGTATTAATGTTTGTAGTGTTAACCTATTGGGTAGAATTGGAGTGGATAAGACTAAAATTCAACCAGTTGATTTTTCTATCCATGGTTTTGATAATGTGGGAAGACAACCACTTGGTATAATAACATTAATTGTTAAAGCTGGTAAGGTTGTGTTGTAAACTCCCATCCATATCATTCACCATGATCTTTCATACAATCTTATTTTGGGTAGACCATGGATTCATGAAATGAAAGGAGTGTCTTCAACGCTTCATCATTTAATGGAATACATATACAACAATAAGGTTTACATGATAAAAGCTAATCCTAAGTCTGAAAATTGTTTACAAACTGAAAGAAGAATGACAAATCATCTTAGCACATTGACACAAACTACAAAAGTGAAACCTTTACAAATTGATGATGATCTTGATAGTCTTTCATTGGTTATAAAGTTATTGGATGATGATTGGGGATCATTATATTTCACACCTTCATTCATGGGGGAATACAAGATTACACAATCAAAATCAGGAAAAGAAAAAGAAGTTGCAATGATATCAATACAATATCTCACTAAATCATCAAAAGCATTTGAATCCACAACTTCTAGAAATGAGGAAAATATAAATTACACATCCACTTATGATGAAATTGATTATAAGAAACCTCCTAAATAAATGGCAGCCATTTATGGAAGAGGTTATGAACTTTTAAAACAAATTGGCTATAATGGAAAAGGATGTGGTGTAAAAGAAAAAGCTATTTGTATCCCCATAGATCCCAACACACAAGAAACAACAAGAGGTCTTGGATATTTTCCTTCACAAATAATGAAAACATCAAAAAGACCTTCACTTAATCATGACAAATAGTATTAGTTGTTGCTCCTTGTCATGTGGTAGTTGTAGTATCATAACATACTCACTACCATGCATGGGGGTATAAACTTGGATTTATGCAATCATCTTTTATCTTGCAAGGAGAAACATATAATCTGTTTTGGCTCGCCTTTGTCCCTATACTTGGGGGTAAGAGGTTGGCAAACATTATGTTATGTACATTCCTTCTAGAAAGGGACCCCTTTGTGTCTCCTTAAAATGTTAGTCTAGCAATCACACTAACATTTTAAGGGGGGAAATATAGTCCCTCACTCATTGTTTGCATAAGAAATGATCCCTTCTTAGTGATAATAGAATTCATCTCCTAGGAAGTGTGACCTTGTCCATCAAAGTGTGGCCTTATTTCTTTAAGTGAAGTGTCTCCTTTGTGATGATATTGGGCTTGATGTTCCCTAAGTGTGTGACCTTTCTTGGCATATGGCGTTCCCCTTGGTGCTAATTTTATAG
Organism: Sequoia sempervirens; assembly: GCA_007258455.2. NCBI lineage: Eukaryota > Viridiplantae > Streptophyta > Pinopsida > Cupressales > Cupressaceae > Sequoia > Sequoia sempervirens. Next base: position 78,543 of record VDFB02369345.1, read on the forward strand.
CTAGTATTCCCTAAGGTGTGAGTCTTCTATTCCATGACTTGTCCTCTCTTGGTGGTGATGTCATTCCCTAAGGTGTTTCCTTTTATGTATTGAGAAAAAGGCCCTTTGTTGGTTTTTGTAAATCACATTTTGTGGTGGCATATTATAACACCCCTTGAGGTTTTGGCATTATCTTGTCATTGTTTATGCACCTCCTTAGGCAAGTTTATGCACCCCCTGAGGCAATTTTCGTTTGTCCCCTATGACGTTAAACTTTATGCACCCCTAAGGTAAGTTTTGTTCGTCCCTCATGACGTTAAATGTTATGTACCCCCTGAGGTGATTTTTGTTTGTCCCCCATGATGTTAAACTTTATGTACCCCTTGAGGCAAGTTCTATGCACTCCCTAAAGTGATATTTTGCAAGATAGTTCATGGATTCAACATAACAGATCTTATTGGGTCAAGAACTTGAGCACCCCTTTTTAACATGGCCACCTAGCATAACACAAATTGCTTTCCAATGGAGCCATGTGTTTCATGAGTGTTTAGAATAACATAACTTGCTAACCATATGGAACCCATCATATTGCATGGAAACCTAGCATAACATAGCTTGCTAGCCAGTATATCCATGTGATTCATAAGTGATATGGCATAATGAAACTTTCACATCCTCATGGGAACAATCCTTTATTCAATGGATGACATTTGGTATTTGAGACAATTTAATATTGAGGTCTCTTTTCCTTACCGACTTGAATCCCTTTGGTCCTAACCTTGTGCTTTATTGTGTGTCTTTTTGAGTGTCTTCTTCATGTTTGAATTGTGTTTGTGTTAATTTTCTTATCATATACATGTTATGTCATGTGTTTTCGACATGTATGCTTCATTTTTTTGACATGTATGTTTGTGTATGTTGTCTTGCTATATATCATACATGTGCATGTTCCTTTGTGCTTATGTCATTTTTCCCTGGGATCTTGGATCCTAAGGGCTTGTGCACTACCCCTAGATCCTTAGTCATCCTATATCTTCAACATTTGGAAAATTGGACCCCTCTTGACATATATTTTTCTACTTTAGTGTGAGTTTAGTCATAAGTTCATACTCTAACTAAAGTGGGAGCTAAATGTACAATTGTAAATTGTCACCCTTGACAATTTCACTCTATGTTTTGTCCCCTCTTAATTTATTAAACATAATTAAGCACCTTGTAATCTAGGGTAAAATTTAGGTTAAGGTGATAGAACATCAAAACTAAAACCACAAATCCCTAAACCAACAATAATGTACAATCCAACATAGAAACATAAACATAAAGCAATATTACATATGTCATGGTTGATTCACCTCCATTGTCCTTCTCCATTTTGCTTGAATAAGCTCGATCCCCTCATATTTGAGAATGCAACAATGGCCTAATAACTATGAGAGAAAAATATTGAAGATTGTAGTTGTCTCCTTAGTAGCATGTACTTAAGCATAAACTAGGTGGGTTGAAATGAAAATGATAGGTGAAAGTCAAATTGGAACGAAGGGTTGAGATTAAAAGCCAATAAGACATGAAGATCAATGGCCAAGAATGAAATTTGTAGTATGGAATAAGGTTAGGGCTAAATTAGTGCAAAGATAGGGCTTGGTTAAGGATGGACGGTTGAGATTAAATTATAAAATAATTCAATCAAGTGTGACAATTGAATGAGATGCCAAGAGATAAGATTGACACAGATAATGAGGTTGGCACAGAAAAAGAGGTTGTTTGAGGAATTTAAATAATTATAAAATTATTTAATTGTGGAGTGAAAGTGAATAATTAAATAATGAAAACATTATTTAATTATAGAGGATATGTGACAAGTTGACTTTTTGATTAAATAACAATTTAATTCAAAAGTGGGAAGAAAATGACAAATTAGTAGGCAATTAAATAAATAAAATTTATTTAATTTATGACAAAAAAGGCTAATGAATAATTAAATAATTGAAATAATTATTTAGTTATAGTAGAAAATGTGATAATAAGTAAATAAATAAAATTTATTTAATTATGGAGGAAAAAGACATTAGTGACGTAATTAAATAAATAAATAAAATTAATTAATTAAAAGAAGAAATAAAAGGATAGAAATGAATTAATTAAATAATTGAAATTATTTAATTAATAGAAGAGATGTGACATTAGATAATAATCAAATAATTTAAATTATTTAATCATTAGGGACGAAAGGGGAATTTATGAAGAAAACTAAAGTTCACAGACCTTGGATAATTTTTAGTGTCTACATTTTTCCCCTCTTTGATAAAATGTCGTTTATCATGTTGTGTCAAAGAAATTCAGTCAAAACATACTTGTGTAAATAGCGTGGACCTATGTCGCCTCAAAAAAAAATTGCAAATTTTCCAAAAATTGAAAAAAAATATTGAAAATTGTTCTAATAAGCTAATTTGATAGCCAAAGATGTGTTGGTGACAAACTATTTGACTTACAAGACCTTCAGGGTAGTCAAATTAAGGTTTAGGACCTCTAGTGAGTGCATCTAGTACAAAACCCTAACTCAACCCTAAAATTGATGAGCTATAAATAGAAATTGAGTGGTAAAATTGGATTATTTGTGCATTTTGACCTTAGAGATTTAGAGAGACCTAGAGTGACTTGCTACCAAAATTTTGTTGGTTCCCCATGATTCTCACCACAGATTTTGAGTTTGGACCTTCAGACGGCCAGAGGGCTTAGCGGACCCAATAAGTACCACAAACCCACCTTGTGATTTTTTGATTTTTGTGTAGATTTAGGGCTCTAAAACAGAGCAAGCAAATGCATTGAACATTGTTCATCACAACTGCTATCATGTGCACATGTGGGAGCGATTCACCGCAACTGCAATGGTGCATCACAACTATAGTTAGGGTGTCAAACAAATGCAGTGTGGTGCAACTATAAAGTGCACTGCATTTGCTTCCTGCACTGCAACCGTGGTCAAGAACAATACATTTGACAAAGGCATGTGCCTGATATAATGACGCATGTGAAGAAAAGGAACACAACTGATTGGGGGTTGACTATAAGTGACCCTAGTGACGCATAATTTGAGGCATGCGACACAAGTGTAATTGTGCAATGCATATGCAGAAATGTGACGCATTTGTCGTGTGCTACATGTATTAAATAAAATGATGCAATTGCTTGGTTAAAAAATTTCCCTAGTTTAAGATGAAATTTCTAGTGTAATTTAAGTCCAATAGGTTTGACTAGGGTTTCGAATTGACACAATGACTTTTACTTGTGACCACAAGTTATACTTGCCCTGATCTATACTCGAGAGTCACAGTCGTCTACACTTCGACTTTGAGATCAGTTATCTAACGCTAAGAAGCATAAGCTGATACACCTTGGGTTACTTCATGTGACCTACATGCCCATCATTAGGGCGAATAGGGGATTTCTAACTGCACTTGCAGAGAGGTGGCATTAGGAGACTGTTGATGGTTCGGATGAGCACAACAACAATAAACAGAATATTACTATTCTACTCTCCTGAAAGAGAAAGAATAACACATGGATATCTAACTCCCAAGGTCTTTGTAATCGGTTCTCGACTGTGCTGATTTCACTCAATGGTTGATGTGAACTATAATGTTCAAGGGGCATGTTGGTGTTGAGCTTCTGGATTGTTCTAAGATCAAACATAAATTCAAACCTACTTTAACCAGGGTTTTTAAAGAAACAGAAAAAGATAGATCAAATCTTTGGAACCGACGAGAATGATAATTCATCCAACTTAACTAGACTTGTTACCTTTCAAGGAATTCCTAACTAAAACTGCAAAACAAAATTAACTTGTGATTAACACACAGTTTCATTCATTCACAGTGCTAACTTCAACAGCAGATTGCAAATCACTACTTAAAAAAAACATAAAATAAAACTTCATTCCTTGAAAGCTTCTCAAATTGAATGATTAACCCAAGATAAATACCATTCTAGAACATAACATGAAGTAGATTTAAATCTGGTTGCTTCTACTATTAGTGAAACATATAAGCAACATTTATAAATCTGGCACAATCACTAGTGTACAGAAAACCTATGTCTTTAGATTATTTCCATCTATAATAAGAAAACTTGAAAGATACATCACTGCTTTCTGTCGAATCTAACTCCTATTCTACTGCTACTCTTAAATTTCTCTAGTGCTGCTAGTTTTTGAAAAATCTCCTTTTTCTCTCTTTTCTCAAACTCCTCCTTTCTACTAAAAGAGGCAAAAATGCCATATATACAGAACGTGCCAAAAAGAAAGTCGGCCCCTCTTTTAGGGTTTACAAAAATATCAATTGGTTACAGGAGGGTCGGCCCTCAAATATTTTTGGAATGAAGTTAATGTTGCATTCAATGTGCATCCCCGTATCCATGTCGGTGAGGGATCACCCTCAGAAGAAGCCTTTAGATCTTTTACAACCACAACATTAACTGTTGGCCTCTGTGTCCACCCTCGAACTTCCATCAGAGCTAATTTGAATGCCTTAGAGTATAGCCATTAATATCGGTCTACCTTTTTCCAGTAGACCTCACAGCTGTCCCTAGGACTAATGGCCTCTTCTTCCTTTCGACTTTCTTCCTGCTCTAGATCTTTCTGCATGTTGACCTCCTCTTGGAAGCAGCACCAGATTTTCCCGTTAGATCTCCACACCAGTGTTCACCGAGCTGTTCCATCGCTTTTGATCTTAGATTAAGTCCATGTCGCTCACCTTCTGCTAATCTTCTTCCTAGGGGTAGTCAATCAGTCAAACTGCCAATGGTTTTCCTTTAGTTCCCTCTGATTGGTTGAACATATGCCACGCAAGATTCCTAGGCGGTCAAAAGGTCATTCAAACAGAATCGCATGTCAGTCAGACACCGGTCGTGTCTCCCCGATGTGATTATGCTCTATAGTAGCGATCGGCATAGCTTACAACTATCAGTGAGACCTCATATCGAATGCAAAATTTATATCGATATCACAAAAAAACCATTGGCAAGAGGTCATAGCAGGCACTAAGTGTCATACCAATATCCCTTTTCATTGGAAAGTCCATCGCTATCGGCAAGACTCTCTTAGTCGAAAAAATATCGTAGCAAATCCACCAGACCTTCAGTGAGACATACCATCATCAGCGAGATATCATGTCGAGCTCAACTTCCTTCGGCAAGCTTATTTCATTTTGGGGAGACTCCATCCAATCATCCAGACATTACGGTGGGCACCAAGAGTTATAGCAATATCCCCCTTTCATCACCGAGTCAATTGCATTCGGCAAGAGGTCATAGCGGATGTAAATCCTTCTCCCCGATGATGGCCTTGTGAACAACTATCAGGGAGACTTTTATCTGTTGATAGGACCTCATGGCGGGTTCCATTAGTCACACCGAAGGTTTAAAACTATCGATGAGACCATCGCTTGTCGGCAGGACATTATACCGAGTGCAAATTTTTCGCTCGGAGTCTCCCCGAGCTCAACCTTTTGAACCACTGTATACAAGAGTTTCCCGATCAGCAAGAGATTACACCAAAGGCATAACCTTCGGTGATACATTCAGCATTCGGCGGGACTTCTCCCCAATGACACCCCTTTTTGTCGAGACCTCACCCCTTCGGCGAGACATTATGCTGAAGGAATAACCCTTCGGCAAGACCCTATCAGGTCGGAAAGACCTTTCATCGAAGCCACCTTGTTTCGGTGAGAGCTCATTTCATTTCGGGGAGACCCTACCTTGTCGGCCAAACATTATGACGAACTCAAAACTTTCGCCGAGACCATGCATCGGTCGACAGGACCTCCCTCTGAGCACAAACCTTCTCCCTGATGCCAACTCCTTTTAGCGAGACCTCAGTAGTCAGCCAGACCTTTCATCAAAGCTACCCCCTTTTGCCAAGACTTCTATCAATCAGGAAGACTTCTCCCCGAACCCAATTTCTTTTGGTGACGCTAGCCTTATGCACAACGATCGATGAGACTTCAACATGTCGGGGAGACATATAAAAACCCACGGTGATTAAAATGTTTGGCCGATCGCTATATTTCAAATGAATAGAATCACACTGCCAATCGGCAAGATAATAGGAGGGTCTCAGCGACTTTCTTCATCAGGAGTTTTATGCCAAACTTGTTTGAGGTATGCTTTCTAACTAACTTCCTTGAGAAATATCATCGGGTGAATGATTTAATCCTTCAACACAAATGCCTCCATTAGTCCTCAAATCATATAAAATACACTATTGTTCATCATGCCTTCAATTTTAACAAAAAGAAAGCCAACTCTGGCTGAGGCAGAACTAGAATTTGACAGGACAAA
>VDFB02369346.1:0-36343 GCA_007258455.2 Sequoia sempervirens
ATCCGACGGGACACACCCTGGGGGTCGACGAACCGGAGAAAGGGAAAAAGGTCCGCCAGATTGGGCATTGCGATGAGCTTCATTAATTTCCAGATGGTATCTTTGAGCTCCGCAGAAGCTGGATTGCGCGGATCGCAGACGCTTGTGCTGAAGATCATGTTGCCTAACAAATTCAGAGAAGTGCAGAACGCCATGCTCCCGATATCCACAGCCTTTCCCCTGTCCTCGAATATGAGTCGAATCGTGCGAGATACTTGATCTCTTCTGAGGTGTTCCAGAGCTTCCGTTCTTTTGGAGTTGAAAAGCTCAACTGTTGAAATGCGTCGGAGATAGCGCCAGTAAGGGCCATAGTCACCCCAAATTAGAGAGGACTTGTCATGAGAATGGGACCTGAATGCTTCCATCACCGGCCGTCCCGCGAAGATGTGGTCGTGTGTTTTAAGGACCTCCCTGGCCATGGCAGGAGAGGAGACGAACACTGTTGGTTTCAAGCCCAGATGGATTGTCATGAGTGGACCGTATTTCACAGAGAGGGCATACAGAGACTCCTGAGGCCTTTTTCCCAGCTGCAAGAGATTTCCCACAATAGGCCAAGCAGCAGGTCCTGGGGGAAGAGGAAGCTTTGTCTTACTCTCCCTTCTCCATAGAAAGAAGAAGAATACCAGTGAAGCAGCGGTAAGGAGCACAGAGTACCAAGAAAGCGGTGGAATATCCATGTAAACTGCAACAAGGAAACCCCTACCTCGTTTGGTTTTCCAGGATACACTATTATATAGCTAGAACCCTATCGATGGATGCAGCGTCGCCGCACTTGATTCTTTCGTCAACATGGCCTTCGAGGCAAAGAGTAAACGATGGAACTACTGAAATACGACGACCTAGTCTTCCCCCGGTATTGATTAAATTTTTCAAATGATTTTATTTTATGTGAGTTGATTTTTTTAGTTTATTTTATTTATTTATTTTATTAGGTAATTATGACTTATCAATATCTAATGCAAGTGGTTTTGCATTAGTTTCGTAGTGTATTATATGGGCTATTCTTTATGTATGTATAGTATTAATATTTAAAGGGTGGTTTTCTTCTTAGTTTCGTAGTGTATTATATGGACTATCCTTTATGTATATAGAGCATTAATATTTAAAGGTGAGACATGACCTATGCCATTTTAAAAGGTGGTAGACCAATCACATTTCAAGTTATTAAAATTCACAAATAGAAAAGGTCAATCCCCACTATTACAATCCCTTATAATTATTACTTCTTTCTACTTGCCTATATGTCTTTTATTCTCTCATTTGTTTCCTTTAGTTTTACTACATTTAACCCCCTAACACATCCCTTATTCTTATGCATTATGCTCTTTTGTTCACATGCTCCCCCTCCTTTCATTTCCAATATTTTCCTAATAGTCTAAACTTCATCTCTCTCCATTTGTGACTTCATAATTGTCTTAATTTTATGCTACTGCCCCCTCTCAGCTCCCTAACCCCACACATACATGTCCTTAAACCACATACTTCATTCCCTTCTCTCAAACATCATCTATTCAAGTATGTTTCATGACACTTTCTTCACAATCCATAAACCTTAAACTCATTATGTATGCTCTAATCAACTCAAAGATCTTAATTATTTAGGATAGGTAAGATAATGGGTTGCACCATCCATTAGATATTGCTTTTCTCCTTATCCTTGCATATTAAAAAACTTGAATAAGCAATCCCTCACTTTTTGGTTTTATGTGTTATCCTTATACTCATCCAATTTGGAAATTATAAGGCTATGTATAATTGTAGCTCTCCTTCCCCCTTTTTAATAATTAGAATAATGAAGAAAGAATTTGTGAGTCATTTCAATTCTTATATATTTTACTAGTTTTGATAATATTACTTTTTATTTATGTTAATTTGATCTATTTTCTAAATACTAGATCAGAGCATAAGTGAGGATAGATTTTTTATGGTTTTTATATTTAAGAGATTCAAAAGGGATTAACAAATTTGCATGAAAGGTTTCTTAAAATTCACCGTGTTCTTCTTTTACGTCTTTAGATGATTTGGAGGATCAAAAAGGTTGAATAAAGTCTTACAATGTCCATATATGCATGTTTATTTTTTTCTAATATGGTGAAATCCAACTCTTTTGGTTATATATTGTAGTATTTTCAACTATTCAAACATGTGCACAAGGCTCATGGAATTTTTTTCTTTCATTTCATTGAAATTGGAGATCGTTTGATGCAATAGAAAATGAGGGGGCTTAAAACTTTAATATTGAAAGAAAATTTTAAATGGGGAATTTTCAATTCAAATGAACATTACCATTACATCCAAAAGGGCCATAAATACTTATTTTGATATTTAATTTTTCAAATTTGGAGTAGGGAAATTTTTCATAGTTTTCTTTTATGCCCATGAGGAATGTATGGTCTTATGTAGGTCATATCATATGGTTAGTTTTAAAAAACAATAATTATGTAGTGTTTAGGGAACTATAGTAGTTGCACCACTAGTGCGTTGCCTCAAACAGCATTAGCCCACAGCTAGGGAGCCATTGGAGCAGTGCTCCCAAATCCACCAATGACTACAATAGCCAATTCTAGTGGTGTCACTGGACCTTCCTCCAACAAATATTCTAAATAATATTTTCCCGAAACAATAGTTTCTCCAAGATATTTATGTACCAATATCTAGATAGTTTCATTTTTAAAAATAACAGAACTTCATAGTACAAAGGGAATTTATTTAAAAATCTAGATCTATTTTGAACTCCTAGTTTTCCAAAGAATATTTCAAAGAATCCAAAAAAACTATTAATAACATCAACATTACATTGACACTTTCTCCCTTCAATACTACCCTCTCACTATTCAGGTTTCATGTTTTGCACCTGATTTTTAGAGGGTGATATCTTGGGCGTATAAGTCCAATTTTGAATTTTTTTTAATCATACCTTATTTTTGAACTATAAGTAGTGGTCCAGGTATTTTTTGATTTTGAGGCACAATTTCACCAAGATTTGTAGATTCTTGGTGACTCTACACACTTCCCATTTTAAAATATTTAAATGCTTCATTAAGAAACATACACATACCTATTTAGATCATTTTAAAAAAGTATTTTTTGTTTATTTCACAATGTATTATTTTTATTGACTTTCTCAAAATTATGTTTTTGGCCTAGAGCCCATTTAGAACACTTGTAAAGCAATTGAATCAAGACCACTTCATAATTATTTCTAGTGGAAATTGTACTAGCACTAATAATAAGGTGGCAAATCATTGTTTTAAGGGGGTTACTAGTTAAGTTCTGAGGTAAATAAATTATGTGAGATTATTGTAATGGATTTTTGGGATTTTGTAATGGATTTTAGCATTAAATTTAATAATTCCATTCTAAGGAGAAATTCAAATTACTATTTATCTTTAAAACAAGGTTTACAAAATCACTACATTGAGCATGATCTACTACCCTATCTCTTTGGACACATTCTTGAGCCAAGTGACTCTAAACAAAATAATGCATGGTTCTATAATAATGACATGGTCTATAGCCTAATATTTCTTTCTATTGAGGATATTATGCATCACATAGAGAACACTAAGTTTCCTTCCATTGCACCATCATCTAATAGTTGTGTGGAGAAAATTGGATGTTCATTTATTAGTAAAGTTTCCTTAAATAACCACAAACATACTAAGAATTTTGATGCCCCATTTTATGTGGACACATCCTCATGGGATGATTAGTCAATTTTGTTGACATACATTTGTAATCCATTTATAATGGATAAAATTCTATACCCTCCTCTTGTTAATTTATTAATGTTTAGAGTCAGTTCTTTGAGACCTTCCATTAATTTCTATAGTAGGGTTCTTCATGTCTATAGAATCCACTTCATTGGGAGGTCTACTTAGTAGAAATCTCACATATATTTGTGTATATTCACATTTTACATATTTATAAAAATATTGAGGACATGTGTCTTCTCTTTGATGATAACTCACACTAACTTGCATCATCACTCATTATTTTTTTCTTAATCTCTCTTGAACACATCATTCTATTCAATTGACACATCATGGTTCGCATTGGTCCAAGTATCACAGTTCAATAGTCATTATAATTTAATGTTTGATGACATAATCATAGTTCAACATTGACATTAAGAAACACAAGTAGCTTCTAAAACACTACATCCTAATTCCTTTCTACATTCTTCTTGAGTGAGAATTCATTATTTTGATAGGTCAAGTTTTCTTTCTTTTGAAATGAAGATTTTGTTAGAGTCACTCAAAGACACAAGCTCCTACGATCATCTTCAAAACCAAAAATAACCTTCTACAAGAGAGAAAATATAGAGAATAAATTTTTAATTATGGATACAAAATATATTAATATCAAATGTGATCAATTATGTGCAATACTTATAATTTAATACAATACAATACACAAATGAGACCTTGCACTTATATAGGTAAGGTAAAGAGATAGGACAAACTAGGATGGTGACAAGTATCTTAATCCTGTGTCATGTGACAACTAGGAGATAAGATAAGATAACATCACATGACAAGTAAGAGATTTCTAAAAATATTTCTAACTCAGTAACTTAAAATATGAACATGTGTGAAAAGGTCCTAACTAGGAACTAGTTAGATAATGTACCTTGTTCACACTACAAAGGGGGAAACTAAATATGAAATTATACCCTTGTTCACATGAATATGTACATCATTTGTTGTAGAGGGACCTATTACAACATTCATTGTGCAACATTTTTTATGTTTCTTTTCTCTCTCTTCTTTGCAAAGGTACACATGGGCCTTGCCTTTACAGGATTTCAAGATACTCCTCCTGGAGAGGTTTCTCAATCCTTTATTTTCTATCCTTTGGGGGGAAATTTTTCCTTTTGTATTTTCCTCATTTTATGAGATTGTTTGTACATGGGTACCCAAAATAGGCTAGTTGTTAGGATCCATTCTTGAATTTCTACTTGTTTTATCATCACCCTATGTTACATCAATGCCCCTCTAGCCCCCTAGATCCCCCTACCCTTTGTGTTAACCTATAAAATGCCCCTAAATACCCCTAGTTGGATGTTGTTGTTATTTTAGTATGATTTCATTGATGTCAAAAGTGAAATTAAAGTGTGAGTTAGGTTGTCATTATTGTCAAAAGTAAGTTTCAAGTTATTACAACTTAGCTATTGGTGTTGTAGTCTAGTTATTTGGTCAACAGAGTCTGTATCAGATGCTTTGCATCTCTCATATGTTGATGTTGTGATCCTATGGTTTGGAAGTTAGATTCATATGTTGTCAGACCATGTGTGATCCAAGTCTCTTGTTGTTTGGATTATTGAAAAGGTTTTTGCAAGTGACAGTTTGTTGACAGTAATTTTTCTATGAGGATGCTCATGAAGGTGTAAAGTTTGGTTTTACATTCCTCCACATTTGTAGATATGATTGTGTAGTTTAGAACATAAGTTCTTAGTGTTGTAAAGGTTCTATATCTAGAGTTTCATATAATTTTTCCTTCCACAGAGAGTTTGAAATGACAGTGTAGGACTATATTTTCTAATGGATAGTTTCAATTTATGTTTTCTTGTGCCAACTTGTTGTTGTATGTGTAAACAATGATTTATATTTCCTGAATGCTTTAAGCTCCTTCTATGGTTTTTCACCTAAAAGGAGAAAGAATGGAATCCAAAATGCAAATGTCTACACTGAATATTAATGTAAATGAGATGTAATGTATCTAAATATGATGTATTAATGCACTAATCTGAAAGTAAAATGATTTAATGATGCAAAACCTAAGGAATGAAAAGTGCTGGAAAACACACTATGATATGCAAAAACACCTAAAAATGCAAGTAAGTGATGAAATAATTGAACAAAACTGAAGAGGTTCACCTGGAATTTGAAATCTAATGTGGAGAGATTCTGGAATCCTGTAGAATTGACTGAAAATTCTAATTGGGACAATTATGCGAAGTTGGGTGACTTAGTCCCAATTTCGGGAAAAACTTGTCAGAATAGGAATCTGCCAAATGGGTGTCCAAAAATACAGAAACCACTTTTCAGGCCTATCAGTTGGACTAATTCACCACTAGTGGAAACTTAGTCCACTTGCAGATTTCAAGAATTTTGAGACTAGATTCTATAGCTTCAGGTTTGCACTTGCTTTTCTGACAGGTGTCCAATCTTGATTCTGTAGAAAACATGATAAAAAGAATCTCTAAGATTGAATTAGGTCTTTGTTAACTTGAGTAGCTTTGATGACTTTTTGGCTACTTTTCAACACCTATTTCTTTGAAAAATCTACCTACAAAATCTCCAAACACACATGCAAAGAGGGAAAAATGGTTAGGGGTTAGAGTATAGGGGTTTTCCTTGGTCAAACTCCACTTTGGTAATCAAACCCTAGATAATGAAATGAAATATGAAGAGAATGATAAATAGATAACATGAAATGTCATAAACTTATCAAACCCTTGATATAGAAATCTAAAAATATGTAATGAAGAGCTCCAATGGATGACTTGATTATGCTTAGAGTGCTTGAATGCTTGAGAATGATTAAGTTAATTGCTTTAGTGAATGCTTGAATGAATTAGGAGATGTAAAATGAGAGGAAAACCCTTATTTATACTTGTTCCTACTAAATTTCCCAAAACTAGCACATCGCAGGCCGACCTCAAGGGTTAGAGAACAAAATCCTGCTAGAAAATTGAACTAATTTTGATTTTTGTGCCAAAAGGGACTAAGTCACCCCTATTGGCGACTTAGTCCCACATAAGAAAATTAAGTTGGTGTTAGGAATTAAAGGGAATTAAATGTTGTCTAATGGGAATATCTTCAAAAACACACTTAAGGAGGGTCAAAAAGTGTATTAAGGGGTCATTTAAACATGAGAAAGGGTTGAATTAGTGATGAAAAGTCTAGAAAAGTGTGAAAGTGGGTTACAACACTTTATGACACTTTGAAATAAGATTTGGTAAGTGATAAAAAGGGACTATTTAGGTGAATTATGATGAAAGGGTAGTAGAAAAGTGTGAAAGTGGGTTACAACACTTCACAACACCTTTATAAGACATCCTAGAAGTGTTAATGATTCACAAGGGTCCAAGACCTAATGTGAATGTGTTGACCACATTACAACATTAAATATAGGAAAAATCAAGCCAAAATCCACTAGGAAGGCCTGAACATGAGAAAAAGTAGAAGGGTTACTTTTTATGTGTCCACAGTTAGCCCCCACTTTAGTGAGAGGATGAACATGCTTCAAACTCACACTAAAGTAGTCGATCATGCAAGCAAGAGGGGGGTCTGAATGCACTAATGCTTGATAAGATGAGATAACGATAATAAAGAGGGATGATCAAGCCCCCAGGATCATGATCCCATGGAAAATCAAACATGAATGTAAAGGAACCCACATGATGATGGGAAGAGATGAAAGAAAGCTTCGATCATTTTCCTAGCTCATTATGGATCAGATCTAGGCTATTTGTTTGAAATAAGAAATATGTACTCACTCTAGGGCGAAGAAACTCATGGTTGTCCACTAGGTGAGAAATCCCAAGTATACTCACTCTGAGGCCATGAAACTTTTGGTTTTCCACAGGGTGAGAAATCCACAACGTACTCACTCTGGGGCCATGGAACTTCTGGTTCTCTGCAAGGTGAGAAATCCTGAAAGGTGGCTATGGGGAAAGTCATGCCTCAAAATGGGCTTCCCGCTCAACCATACTAAAGTTATACCTCCTGATAACTTTAATAAGGCGCCACAAAGACAATGTTGTTTCATGCTTCATGAGACAAGAAAAGGTTTGTATGCTTAGAACTCATGAACAAATGCAATGGCACCACAGGCATGCAAGTTGTGTTATGCAAGGTGGCCATGTAAATGAAAAATGCAACATGCAAAAGAAATGTTCAAATGAGTTTTGTTAAGTTCATGTGAGGTCTTTACTTAGGGAACATTGTGTCTAATGTCTTCAAGAGAGGACCAATCAAAGAATAGAAAATTCACAACTTAGGGGATGCAGTGTGTCACATGAGGCCACCAAGAGGAATGCAATATGCTAAGATAGATCATGCTCATGAAGGACATCACACTCAATGTCATCCACAAAGTGACAAATGCATCATATGAAGTGACAAGGTTGCACTAAGAACCAAGAAAAATGCAAATGAATAATGCCAATGTATGCCCCCACTTTAAAGGAATTGCTACACATCGTTCTGTGAGCAATTACTTCAAAGTCATAACAAAATATGATAAATATAATCTAGAAGTTGGGATTTGAATTTAGACTTGAAGGTTCCACTTTAGGATATAAAAGTGGATTACAAGTAAATCAACCCCTACTAAACATGATAATTTTAAATGAAAAAGTAGGTAGAAAATTGAAGTTCATTCCTTTGCCATTAATTCTTAGCTACCGAACCTCACACATTAATTGCATATATCTTTTTTTTATTTTCAAGACATTATAAGACATTTCCTTCATTCGGTTACAAAAGTGAAAATTATGTAAGCATGAGAGAATTTAGCAAATGAAAGTGAAATTTGGTTGCATCAAAGAGTCAAAGGACAAATAATAGGAATAAAATATAGAAAAATAATTAAAATACTATTTCTCTTCATGTACCAACAAAATAACTAGAAAAAATAATAAATAAACAAATACTATTCTAGAGATAGAAAAGAATGAAATAGGTAGGTATTCACATCATTATGAGAGCTAACAACCATGGATGAAACCATCATGGAGGCATGATAATAGATATAATATTTTGACCAATCACCATGGATATACATATAAACAAACGATAAATCATAAAAAAATGGAATAACAGAAGTAATATCTATC
Organism: Sequoia sempervirens; assembly: GCA_007258455.2. Taxonomy (NCBI): domain Eukaryota; kingdom Viridiplantae; phylum Streptophyta; class Pinopsida; order Cupressales; family Cupressaceae; genus Sequoia; species Sequoia sempervirens. Next base: position 8,885 of record VDFB02369346.1, read on the forward strand.
TACAATAGAAAATGATGACATACTACAGATGAAGAATAAAACAAAATTGTTGCAATGAAATATTGACAAAGGATGAGATCTAGGTATTATAACGCTAAAAGCACCACAAATATTGGTTATAAATGAATATAGAACATACTATTGGTTATAGGAGATGCCATCATGCTTGTGATGACATTTAGTGGTCCTACTATTTGTCTTCTCATGTTTCAAGAAAAGAACATGTCATGGATGGATACAATGTTATGAACCTAGGGATGTGATATTATTATAGATAGTTTAATAGCTCAATTCAATCATGTGACACACATACCTTAAGGTATTCATGCAAACAACTTATGTAATTAATTATAGTAGATAATGAGTAGGCTTACATGGGTTTATTGATCTACTCATCTATGGTGTTATTTGGAGAAGGTTTATATAAATAAGGTGAATATCATTGTAAAAGTATGTGAAGAGTATGTTATGTGTTTGGGATCTCTTAGAGATATAACATAGAGCAACTTCTTCCTTAAGGAGAATTATATGGTGTTTCTCCACCTCAAGGTTTTATTCTATTTCTAGATATATTAGAAAATAGACATTTTATTCATAAACATCTCTTGCATTTTATGTGATCTATCTTTTAAATCTTGACCAAATTTTTAAATCAATTAAAACAAAATATATACACAAAATTCAATTTATAGGGTTGAATATGTTTAGCTTATCTAAGCAAATTTAAAGATATTTAAAATGACATTCATTTTCCACATGGAGTCATAATAACACATTAGATACAAAATATCTTTCCTTAAGAATCAAGTTAGTAATTAATATGGAAAAATGTGTGAATGTCGTGTAAATATTTGACCACTCAAATGGTAGGGACTATATGGCTCTTCAATAGTATTTTTTTTAATGTAACAAAAAAATCTAAAATATACCTATTTTTTGTTGGACACCAAAATATTTTAAACATTAATCTTAGCTCCTACTTCATTTTTATATGCATCCCCACTAATAAAGTCACCACCACTATCACTCCTAAAACCTTTGTCAAACACGTGTTTTATTCACTAACACATGGTAGTGCTCCTTTTTTCAACAAAATTGGGTAAATATCCTTATCTTGAATTTTTTATGATATTTAATATTATTATTATATATTTTGTGTAGTGGTTTGTTGTTGATTTTTTATCATTTTTCTAAACCACCCTTCAAAATGTCATATATCTTTATACTTATTTTATTTTGAGTAGTAACTTTCTATTATAGGACCTAAAAAAAAAGTCCATTATAGGTAGAAGAATAATAGAAATATACTTACAATTGAAGTTTCTAGAATTTGATATATATACCATATAATAATTGTTCTTTAGAAAAATGGAAATTCTTCCTACTTTAATAGATTTTGATATAAAATATTTAAAACTTTTCAACTATAATTTTCTAACATATGTGTCATATTGTATCATCCATGATCAAACATGAGAACTACTAAATTAATAATTAGTGATACAGGGGATTGATTGGATGCTCCTAGTTTAGGCACTTTTTTCTTCCAAATTTACAAGAGAATGGGAAAATATCATTCTTATCTAGAAAATATTGATTAATTCATGCTTGTTGAGAGTGATATGGTTATTATAAGTAGTATTTACTAAAATAGATTGTAGTTCCAAATGACGTGTTGGTCATACACTGTTATTAAAAGTAAAATTCTACTCTTTTGAAACATGCATATATCTCAACATTAGTTTTAATCTATAGTAGAACACCAAGAAAACATTTTAGGGCATTTTAGGATGCATTGATGGTGTATCTTCAAACTCTATTTCTCTTAACTCCAAGCTTAAATTAGAAGAAATCCAAGATGTCAAACCCTACATCCTAAACCCTAAATTACAAATCTTAAACCTTAGAAATCCCAAACCTTAAACCCTCCACCCTTAGGTAACTGAAAACCCTATAATCTTGTGTTCTAAACCCTAAACCTTATTTTCCTCTTCCCTAAACCGTGAAATCTTATATGTATTCGAAACCCTAAACTCTCTCACCAGAAAATAGAGTATGTGAAGCTATACATATACATATACATACGTATCTTTGTACAGAAAGTTGAGTCAAGACGACCTCACCAACTGCGTGTCTTTAACACCCGTTGTCCGTGGTGTGAATGCGAAAAGACCAGAATTTGGGCCCCACATGAACTTGTACGTTTTATTTGGACTTCAATGTAGCTATTTTAAGAATCTCTCCATCTGGTTAAGTGATAAGCCCCGTCAAGAAAGCACGACAGATTGTCATTCAACAAGAATAAGTCGTACGTAGACGCAAAATAGGAAACTTTTAAAAGAGTCCATTTTCAAAGGTTGAAGTAAGTACATATATTTATAAAAGTCAATTAAAGGTTGGATACTTTAACTCATGTCTTGAGTAACTAAATATCTTGACATATGACTTATAAGTCAATAAATAATAAACATATTTATAAAATTCAAGTAAAGGTTGGATACTTTAACTTATATAAGTAAATTTTAATATATTTGAAATAGCATTCATTTTTCAAGTGGAGCCACACCAATTCATTAGAGATAAATGATTTCTTTAAAAATTAAGGAAAACAAAAAGAAATTGAACAAATATGTAGATTCTATGTAAATATTTAACCACTCAAAGGTTAGAGATGATGTGAATATTCAAAAAATAAGGAGTTTTTAATTCTATAAAAAAATTAAAATTTACATATTTTAAATCAAATACCACAATATATTAAACTTGAATCTTAACATCTACTTCATTTTAAAATGCATCCCACTAATAAAATCATTTTAACTATCATTCCTACAACCTTTTTGTCAAACACATATGTTTTATTCAATGTCATGTACTAGCGCTCCTTTTTTCAAATCATTTGATAAGCATCATTATCTTAAAAATTTATATAGTTTAATCTTATTTTTATACCTTTTTTTAATTATTCATGGTTAAAGTTTATTTTTTTCTAAATTGTCTTTTCCCACTTATATATGCATCTACTTCATTTTAAAATGCATCCCCACTAATAAAATAATTATCAATATCACTCCTACAACCTTTTTGTAGGACACATATATGTTTTATTCATTTTCATGTGCTAGTGCTCCTTTCTTTAAACCCATTTGTTAAGAATTCTCATCTTAAAAAGTTATGATATTTAATCTTATTTTTATACCCTTTTTTATAGTGATTCATTATTGAAGTTTGTTCTTTTCTAAATTGTCCTTTCTAACTATGCAATACATATGTATGTGTACACACACATATTTATATATTAATATATATGCTTGTTTGTATTTATGTATGTGTATATGCATGTGTGTATACATACACATACACACACATATATATAACCAATGTCGTGGACTACATGCACAAAACCCTCATGGAAAAACTTCAAGCTTTTATGGAATACCTAGGGAACTGCATTCATGGAAACCAGCCAGGGAATGCCTATTTTCACTCTAAACAGTTTAGACCCTGGGATGATGTTGAAAAGTGCATTCACAGTCTTGGGCCCAACCAGGACTAACAAAGTCATACAACTGATGGGATGGATGGAAATCCTATCGTGTGTACGTATAGTGCTTCTAGACTCATCATATCCATCCTTATGTAAAAAAAATTATCAACATGATTTCCTTTGTAATAACATTCACCCAGCAAGTGGGGTCAATGAGAACACCGGTTATGGTATTCCCATTGATACGCGCAGGGATGTACAAAGGGGATGGTTATCTATTAGCATTCATCGGTGAATCCTGCGAGGTAAATGTTATAGCAAGAGATTTGCTCACAGGTTGTGCAAATGGGATGGGCAGATGCAGTCTAAGGAAGCCATCTCTTACGTACACTAGACAGGACTTTCACAGAAGTCCCCAAGGGTTTCATAGTTAGATAATGACCCACTCAAGGTTTCATTTCGTAACACTTAGGAAACCTCCCAGCTACACCACTAGGGGTCATAGGTTGAGTTTCAAGGCTAGATGCCTTGCAACACTCACACCCACAACACTCCTAGAACATGAGGGAAGGGTCTTTCAGCACTACCAAATGGAACCAGAATGGTTCACGTCGGGTTCACCAAAATGTAGAGGAGGGGGACCGAATGCTCAGGACCCCGGGTCATAGGAGGGTCTAAAACGACCGGTTGCCCTCATCTACCTCAAGTTGGACAAATGTTTAGGATAGTGCTTGATGCTAAGGGTAGAGAATGAAGAGCACTCTCAATGCTTCTATCAATCTATTGACCTGAAAGTTATACTCAGACTAAATAAGTAGGTTTTTGGAACCCAAACTCTAACTCAATCATCTCTCTACCAAAGGATAGTACCACACAACAAGGACAACAATGTGACACATTGGCTTCTCATAGGTGCATTGTCATCTATATGGACATATCTATGTGAAAAAAGCATAGACAAAAAAATAGAAAACCTACTAATAGCTTAGCTAAAGAGGTTTACTATGATCATGCAAATAGAAAGTAACAAAGGAAATGCTTTAGAAATGACAAGAATGAGAAAGGTAAGGATTCTACTCATGATAGGTCTAGTTCTCTAGCAAGCTCCACACAACACGAAGTACCTACACACAACAAAGCGAGGAAAAATGTTGGATTTGTTTTAGGGCTTGTCGTAGTCAAGCCCTCGATTTGGTGTTTCCACCTCCATGGACAACTAGATAGATAGAGAAATAGAAGTACGATAAAGAAAATATGGAAAAAGAGAATGTCGAACACTACAAAGAGCACTATGCTACTCAAATCCAACAACAATGTAATAGTAAATGAATAATGCCACCCTCAACTAAAGGCACTCAAGGCCAATGAGACAAGAATGCAAGCTTACAACTGTGGCAAAGTCGATGTGGCCATAGCGACACCGAAGGAAGTCTCACAAGACACCAAATTGCAACTTTTGTGGTAGATGTGAAGAATGTTTTGATGCTAGAATGGTAGAGTTGATAGTGCATCAACTAGCCAAGAAGTTGCAAGAATATGTTGAAGAGTTGTGTAGAAGCATGAAAATTGTCAAGAATGTCAAGAGAGAGTGAATGAGAATGAGAGAGTCATTTTAAGGTGATTTAGGGAGGGAAAGAGATGTACAAAGGTCACTTGGGAGACACAGATACGTTACACTTCGGCCCTAATGGCAAATGTAATGCCTCTACAGATTCCAAAGGTAAGAATCATGTCAAGATGACAGTGCATTGCACAAACGTCTGCACACCATGTGCACATCCCCGACAAAAATTCCCCCACCAGCACTACAAACAGGCGCCAAGTGGATGGAGTATAGATAGAGGATGTGGAATTACATTGTCGGGTTTGAATTTTCTAAGGTGAAGAGTGTAAAAGGGGAATTTGCAAGGGGGGTGCAAATTCACGCCTATACAGGATGCTCCTAGAGTAGGAACTTTTTCTCCTAAATTTATAAAAGAATGGGAAATATCATTCTTGTCTAAAAGATATTGATTAATTCATTATTTTTGAGAGTGATATGGTTATTATGAGTAGTATTTACTAAAATATATTGTAGCTCCAAATGTAGTGTTGGCCATACCTTGTTATTAAAAGTAAAATTTTATTCACTTTTGAAATGTTCATAGATCTCAACATTAGTTTTAATGTATAGTAGAACACCAAGCAAACATTTTAGGGCATTTCAAGATGCACCAATGGTGTGTCTTCAAACTCTATTTCTCTTAACACCAAAGCTTAAATTGGAAAAATCCTAGATGTCAAACCCTACATCTTAAACCCTAAACTACAAATTTCAAACCCTAGAAACCCTAAACCTCAAACCCTCTACCCTTAGGTAACTTGAAACCCTAGAACCAAAATTGTAATTTTCTTATGTTTTAAACCCTAAACCATAAAAATTTGTAGCCCTAAAACATGCACTCGAAATCCTAAACCTTTAAACCTAAACTACGTATAACCCCTACATTCGATAATTTACCATACAACATATCAAACCTATCTATAACCCAAAACCCTAAATAAGCATTTTACATTATTTAAACCTTGCATCCTTTAAACACTAGAAATCCAAATCACTTAAATTAACAAACCCTAACCACCCACATCTAAATCCCTACTATAATGCCAAACCCCATTGAATTCTAAAGTATAAGCTTCAAACCCAAATAATGCTTCCTAAACCATACATTGCAAACCCTAAACCACAAAACATAAGTGCAAGTCCTAGACACCTCTACATCTAAAATCTAATTCAAAAGATGCAAACACGAAATGTAACTAACTCTTTAGACAATTATTTTTCTATTTTTTTTACATTCTTCTCATCATCCAATGTTTTATTATCATAGAACTTTGATGTATTTCTTTTATTAATCATCTCAAATTGTGCAACTTCACTAGCACATATAGACCCCATACACTCTAAACCCTACAAACACTACTTACCTAAATAAAACCTATACCCTAAAGCATAAACTCCAAACTTACACCCTAAACCTTATTTACCTCTTCCCTAAACCGTGAAATCTTATATGTATTCGAAACCCTAAACTCTCTCCCGAGAAAAGAAAGTATGTGAAGCTATAGAAATACATTTACATACGTATCCTTGTACATGAAGTTGGGGATTTTGAAGGAGTTGGTCAAGACGACCTCACCAACTACTTGTCTTTCAACACCCTTTGTCCGTTGTGTGAGTGCGAAAAGAGCAATAATTTTCGACGACATTCGCATGCCCCAAATTTGGGCCCCACATAGACTTGTACATTTTATCTGGACTTTAATGTACTTATTTCAACAATCTCTCCATGTGGTAGGGCAATAAGCTCCGTCAAGAAAGAACGACAGTTTGACATTCAACAAGAATTATTCGTACGCAGACGCAAAATAGGAAACTTTCAAAAGAGTCCATTTCAAAGGTTAAGTAGATAATACTTTGTCCCGGTTAGGTTGAATATTGAGGTGGTATATTTGTAAAGGTGAAATATGTAGATATGTACATCATTTTGAGGTATCATGAAGGAAATTTTCACAAAGATATGATATATAGAATTCAGAGATCAATCATTATGGATTCAAATAGAATCGCATGGGTAATTACAATAATCAATGGCATCATAGATATAATGCATATTTATGGCAGAAAATGAGGATTTACTGTGATAAGGAATAGAATCAAATGTGTATAATAAAATGCTAATGAAGGATTGAAGCTAGGTACTATCCAGCTAAAGCAATCACAAATATTGGTTGTGGATGGTCGGGTGATAGAACATGACATCATACTTGTAATGACTTGCAACTAACTTACTATTTGACTTCTTCTCATGTTTTGGATGCAAAACATATCATATCAAGGAGGGATGACATGCTATGTACCTAGAAATATGGTATTTTCTATATAAATAGAGATGACAACATCTGACACACACCTCTTGAGTTAGTTATGTAGATAACTTGTATAATTATTCATATTAAGTAATGAGCAAGCCTATATGGGTTCAATGGTTACCCCTCCATGATGTTATTAGGAAGAGATATATACAAAGAAGGTAAATATCATTGTAAGGAATGTGAAGAGTGTGTTACATGTTTGAAATATTTTGGAGATATAGCATAAAGTGGGTCCTTCCTTAAAGAGTATTGTAAGGTCTTAGCCTACCTTAACCATTTATAATATTTCTAGATATCTTGAATAATTAAATATCTTGGCTTGACTTGTAAGTCAGTAAAAAATAAACATATTTACAAAAGTCAATTAAAGGTTGGATACATTATCTCATATAGGTAAATTTTAATATATTTGAAATAACATTCATTTTTCAAGTGGAGCCACAACAATTCATTAGAGATAAATGATTTCTTTAAGAATTAAGGAAAACAAAAAGAATGTGGACAAATAAGTGAATTCCATGTAAATATTTAACCACTCAAAGGTTACAGATGTGAATATTCAAATAGATAAATGTGTTTGTAATTCAATAAAAATTCTAGAATATACCTATTTTAAATTAGATATCATAGTATATTAAATTTGAATCTTAACATCTATTTCATTTCAAAATGCATCCCCACTAATACAATCATTGTTTTTTGTTAAACACATATGTTTTATTCATTGTGATGTGCTAGTGCTCCTTTCTTTCAACTCATTTGATAAAAATTCTTATCTTAAAAATTATGATATTTAATCTTATTTTTATATCTTTTTTGTAGTGATTCATTGTTGAAGTTTGATTTTTTTCTAAATTGTCTTTTCTCACTTAAATCTATATACATCTACTTCATTTTAAAATGTGTCCCCATTAATAAAATCATTATCAATATCACTCCTACAACTTTTTTGTCAAACACATATGTTTTATTCATTTTCATGTGCTAGTGCTCCTTTCTTTCAACTCATTTGATAAAAATCCTTATCTTAAAAATTATGATATTCAATCTTATTTTTATATCTTTTTTGTAGTGATTCATTGTTGAAGTTTGATTTTTTTCTAAATTGTCTTTTCTCACTTATATCTATATACATCTACTTCATTTTTAAATGCATCCCCACTAGTAAAATCATTATCAATATCACTCCTACAACATTTTTGTCAAACACATGTTTTATTCATTTTCATGTGCTAGTGCTCCTTTCTTTCAACTCATTTGATAAAAATCCGTATCTTAAAAAATTATGATATTTAATCTTATTTTTATATCTTTTTGTAGTGATTCATTGTTGAAGTTTGATTTTTTTCTAAATTGTCTTTTCTCACTTATATCTATATACATCTACTTCATTTTAAAATGCATCCCCACTAATAAAATCATTATCAATATCACCCCTACAACTTTTTTGTCAAACACATATGTTTTATTAATTGTCATGCGCTAGTGCTCCTTTCTTTCAACTCATTAAATAAAAATCCTTATCTTAAAAATTATGATATTTAATCTTATTTTTATATCTTTTTTGTAGTGATTCATCTTTGAAGTTTTGATTTTTTTCTAAATTGTATTTTATCACTTATATCTATATACATCTACTTCATTTTAAAATGCATCCCCACTAATAAAGTCATTATCAATATCTCTCCTACAACTTTTTTTTCAAACACGTATGTTTTATTCATTTTCATGTGCTAGTGCTCCTTTCTTTCAACTCATTTGATAAAAATCCTTATCTTAAAAATTATGATATTTAATCTTATTTTTATACCCTTTTTTAGTGATTCATTGTTGAAGTTTGTTTCTTCTAAACTGCCTTTTCTAACTTATATATACATACATATTTAAGTGTATGTATATATATGTATATATGTACACATATATATATATATATATACATATATGAATACATACACAAACACATATATGCATACACCCTTACATATACATACAAAAATATATGTTCATATTTACATATATATGTTATATTTGTATATATGTGTATATATGTGTATATATGTATGTATATATGTATGTATATATGTATGTGTGTGTGTATATGTATATGTTTCTCATTATTTACATTGCCTAACAAAATAAAAACTCATTTTTTAATTTTATGTTTTAATTTACAACACAAACAAGCCATCTTTAATGAATCATTTTTACATATTTGATGATATCATGTTTACAATACCATCATAAGTTCTCCACACAGTGCGAGGAAGATATTGATACAATATAGTCTAAAGAAAACTCTATCTTAATTAATCGAGATGTCTAAATGAGACATATTAAACATAAATACATTCATGTGAAATATCATAATTTTAACAATAAAATAAGGTTAAGACTTTATCAACAAATTTAAATTTAATAAGGAAAATATATTATACATTCCTAATTTTATTATTTAATAATAATTGCACTATTTGATTTGATCAAAAATTGAACTAAAATACTCTACAAATTAATCTTTCACAATTTGGATAATATCATAATCAAGATATTTAACAACTACACTACAATGTTTTTGAAATTAAAAGAAAAAAATTAAGGGTGTTGTCCCTTTAGTACAAAGCCCAGCGGGCCAACAACCAAGACAATGAGAAGAGCAACAAAACAAGGGTGGAGACCCTTCAAAACAAGGCCCTACGGGCCATCAAACACCAAAAATCACCACAGTGACAGCAGAGGAACAGACACCTAATCACAGATAATCAGGAGTGAAAGGAAACCAAGGACCCAAAATAGTCCAAACCATCAACAGACTTACAACCCATTCCTGGTATGATACCAAGAGCAACCGAACACCTAAGACCAACACCCTGTAATTGCAGGGTAGTAACAGACCTTCCACTCCAAAGGCCACAAATCATCTGCAGTAGCAGACTTGCAGTAGATCTTCCATTCAAGCAAGACAAACCAAAGCCCGACGTAATCTCAACCACAAAGTGGTAAGAAACACCATTCGCGGCAGAGGAATGAACTTCTAGAAGCCTCAACCACCCCGACACCAACCCCAAAACCACCTTGATAGGCTGGGGCTCCCCTCTATAGGAGAGGAAGAAGTGCAGACCAACACCACCGATAGAAACTCCCTCCAGAGTGAACACATTCCACCTCAATAGGAACCAGCAAAGGAGAGAAGCACCTCCCACCAAGCCCACAATCACCAGCTCCACCTCAATAGAACACCGCGATTGAAGACAAAGGTAGCAAGCAGGAACATCAGTAGAATAGGTCCACAACTCCACCCAAGGCATCCAGGTGAGAGAAATAGAAGGAAGAACAAAAAAAGCATCCCAGTCCACAACATATTCCACCCGAAACACCATATGATCAGCTAGGGCACCATTTAACTCATGGGGCACCCCACAATCAACCTTCTGCCCCAATAACAAGAGGGAAGTTATTGGTAGCAAAGCAACATAGGAGCTCACCACTCTAAGGAGAATCTTTAACCAAGCTACCAGGTAGCTTTTTTCTGTCACCAGCCTGCCCCAAAGATAGCAAAACACCATTCCCCACCCAGGGATCAAACTAGAACCCAGCTTAAAAGACAAGAACGAGCCCCCAAAAGCCCCTCTCACAAACCCCACCACCAATGGCGAGTGACACATAACCACCAAGGAGACAGGGAAGGTACCCTGAAGCCACCAACTGCCACAAGATAGAGAGAACACTAGCCCATCGTAGAGCAAATAGTCAAAGAATCCAACCCCCAAGAGACTAGACCAAAAGAGCAGAGTCAAAGCTCCACCAAGTTGAAGCTGAAGCATCCCAATAGTTGTTCCCAAACAAAGGAACACCACCACCACAGGCACCAGAGAAGAGGGAAAAGATAACCTCTGCCACCAACCCAAAGAACAACACAAAGGCCCCAGACCACAGGACCCTATGAGTAGATCACCAGCAACACTGAAGCCTACAGCCTCCACAACCAAGAAGAGGGCAGTCGAACCCCCAAATAGGTCATCCAACACAACCATAAGGCCCACCACTTGTGTGACGCCCAAGAGAGCGGGGTCCAATAGTTAGCTAGAGAGGAACACGCCCTCCACCAAACCAGATGACAAAAACAAGTCTCTGAGCCCAGGCAACAGGGGACACACCCCAACAGGAGCCACCGCAAAATATTCAACCCCAGTCACAACAACACTAGTAGGGCCAGAACCCTCTGTGGAAAACTAAAGAGAAACCACCAGAAGGACATGATAGAGTCCATCAAACCCAGAATAGGGCATTCGCCATCGAACTCCCACCACAGCTCCCTTATAGCCAGAGTCCCAAAAAAAGATAAAGTGAGTCACGCAGCAACCAAGCAGCAGGGAAATAGAGCCCCATCACACTTCATCATCATCATCGCCATCGTCTCCTTCATCAGCCTCGATCTCACAGGAATTCAAAATTCCAGACCCGTTGCAACTCCCACTCGTCACCATTCTTTGGTAAACACTAAAATGTTATTCCTTTAAAATGTTCAATTTTATAATGCTCCAATAATAATTAAAATAAACAACAAATAAATGATACCATATCTAAATGTAACTATTTTTTATTTAATTTATTAATAGCTACTAACTAAATGGATAAATGAATAAATGAATAATTACAATGTCAAATAAGTATAATCCCCACTTAATTCAACTTAATTATTTGCTTATGAGTTCATATTTTATTCTATGTTTAATGATACATCTAAAATTATATTTGTGTATAATTATTTATGATGTAGGAGCATCTTGGGTGAATGAGCAATCAACATCAACAAAAAAAATTGGTTTGGTTTTGTTGTTTTACTTTTTCTTTCCATTCTTTGTGGGCAGTTCAGTTTGGTTTTGGTGGCTAATTGTGGAAAATTTGAATGACATTTTGTCATAGATTGATAAACGTCATGCATTTTGAATGCTCATTGTTTATATTTTGTTTATTGATTGGTTTCTCTATGTGATTAAATGATAATTTGATTTGTATAAAATCATGTAAATTATTATTCAAAATTTTATGAAGGCATGAAAATGGGAAAAATTCATGGTTAAAGAGCACAGAAGACCAAAACAAGGGGAGTTGAAACAGTTATGAAAATAATGTGAAGGGACGTCGCTTAGAAAGTGGAGATGTATAGAATAAAAATAACACTTGCATCGAAAGAAGGTGCAATGGTGATGCATAGCATGGAGGAAATGTTCTTAAAAACACAATTCAAGCAAAATTAATCAACTTTCCAATCACCAAAACTCTATCTTGGCACATTTTCTCAATTCCACCATTCTTGTCTTGTAGTAGTGCAAATAGTGAAATCTAATAATACCTTCCTCAATATTACTTAAACCCACAAAAAATTCACCTTTTTAGAAACCCATTTGGACATATTTCAACATACCTCAATTTTGCATATGGTTGTTTTGGAACATCCTCTTCAACAAATGACTGGTTCACTGTCCCAAGGCCCAAATAGGCCACTTTTACAAAGGAAAACCTCTCCAAACCTTGTACCAAACCCAAATCTCCTTGGAAAGTCATTTAATAGGCTACAAAACTTTGTATTTTCCAAATTTTATCAGGCGAAACAACCCTAAACTCACAAAAACATCAAACCCTTGATTTGGCCATTCTAGGTTTGAACACAAGGAGGGTTTATTGGAAATCCAACCTCCAGACCTTTACTAAAAATATCACTACTTAAAACATATGACAATATTCCTAAAAAATCTTTACAAACCTTCACCCAACCTCCAACAATGCAATTTCATCAAACTCCTATACTTAGCCATCAATTTTCAAGTAAAAACTCAAGAAAACCCACCTAGGGCAACATCTAAAATTCATCTAAACACCCTCCCTACTCAAAAAAACTTCATATAAATCTAATCGTACCTTAACTCCCCCATTCCACCAAGTTACAGAGATACCTAATGGTGGAATGGGTGTTCAATCCATTTTTTTGTGCCTTCAAACCCTTAAAACGGGGTTCGTAACTCGCTTGTAGTAAAAAGCTTATAAAAACCACAAATCTTAATGAAAACGCTTCAAAATTGAACCAAAACAAAGCTACTTCAATCCTCCATCAAATTAAATCCAATTTTGGATCAAAATCTAATTGTACGGGCTGTACAAATCAAGAGAGCAACACTTTTTTTGGAAAAACACAAAAATTTAAGAGCTTTTTATGATTTTCTTCAATCAAAACTTCAACAACAACCTTGCCTTGAATTACAAAGGCATATTTAAGATTTTACATCCAAAATACAACCAAATCAACTAACCCAACCACCATTAGAACTTCCTAACCATTGGTCTACCCCAATTTTGTACTTTTTCAACTTTTACAATGTTGCATATGACAACTTTTGACAATTTTGCAAAAATATGACAAGATAAAATCAAGTGACTCCAAAGTGACTCCATATAATGTAAATGGTCTATTATGACCTTATTTACCATCACCAAAAGACTCAAAACACCAAAATCTATCAAAAGACCTCACTTGACCATATTTGCATAAAATGAACTATGGTGCCCCTACACCAAATGGTTATGTCGATTGTATTTTATAAAATATTTTATATGATTTTGAATAGTATTCTAATAGGAATTTTCAAAGCTTCATGTAATTGCTACTTTTACCTATATGAATTCCCTCCACTATTTATTCTTATTCTTATCTATTAAAAAATATGTGTTACTTGTCCATCATTTAATATCTTTTATAATTGTATCCTTCACTATACAGTACTATCTATTTTTTCTTAGCCTCCTTCATTTTATGATCTTCACTTCTAATCATTTTACAACTATAACATACACACATTCCAATATTATCAAAAAAAATTCTTTCACTTTCACCCAAAATGAATCATTATTCGAATAGAATGCTTGAAAAAAAATGAAAACCAATGTATGAAAAGTATGGAAATATAGACAAGACATATGAACTATTTGACAAAACAACTCAAAAATATATAAGCACATGGAACATAATGGGTATGATGAAAATGGTGCAGTGCTAAATTTCCAATCAATAAACCATGTTTCTTGCTCTATAATTGCATAGCTATTTTTTGCTTGTTTGCATCCATACATACAACAATTACACTATGGTAGGAACGATTGTAATAAAATTGTCCTAAGCAGAGCATAGGGAGTTTGTTTTCCTGAATTGATTTATCTTCTTGAATAAGTTGGGAGACTCTTAAACTTCTTTTCCTGGTCATGGAAGAGGGTGGGTAGAATAGTTGTTTGGAAGAAATTTTCACCATCACCAACAAAACTTGTGGCTAGAAATTGGATGTGGATCCTTCAAAAAAGGATGGTATCATTGTTTTGAGTGATATAAATAACACCCATACAAGTCAAGTTATATTAAAAAATTTCATGTTACAATCTTTGAAGAATTACCCCTCAACCCATCACAAGATGTACATACCTAAAGTATATAGCTACAGTAACAACCAAGAGAAGCAAGCTGCTTCATATGTGGCCATGAAGACGAGTCAATTATAGTCTTCAAGTGGACATCTATTTTTATTTGCATTGGATTCAGTTGAAAGAGGTAAACACTACAACTACAACATGGCTCTATTTTGAGCCAGTGAATTTTCCCACCTTGGGATCTTCACTACACACATTTGTTGGCTCTCATTTAGCATTCAAATTTAATGCATATCTATTATTTCACATGGAGACTTGTATTGTGTAAATGAATATTAGGTAGTGACTAGTCTACACTTTCTCTTTGCACAATGATGCAAATTGGATATGTTTGTCTAGTTTCTGTACAGAAAAATGGTTCTTTATTTTTCAATTTCTCTTTTGTTTAGTTATACCTCAACAAAAGATACAAGTAAGACAATTACTTAATGAGCTTGCTTAGCAACCTCTACCTAGCCTACATGGCTAGCCTGATTTGGGAATTGTTCAAAATAAGTTTGAGTTTATTATATGGATATTGCTTGAAACAAAGGAAGATATTTGCATACCATTCGTAGCATAATAGAACAAATCCAATAATTGCTAAATAAATGTAAACACAAGACACCTTTTTTAGAACTGATAGTGCCCACTATTATTTTCTCTTTCATATGGCTATACATGTATCTGGACCAACAAACCATTTCCTTATAAGGGAGGTTGTATTTCCTAAAATTTGATTTAGTTTTATATTCATTAGATTTATGCAAAGGAGATCTAACAACAACAAAAATTTCAAGCGCTACTGTGCGTAAAGAACTCTATCAAATTTGGTTGTTGTCTCTATCCAACAAATTCTTCCACTCTAAAGAAGTGATTTAATTGTAATTTTTGGTTTAAACAAGCACTTTCCTCCATTAGGAAACACATAAATCTTTACCACTATGAAATCTTAATATCCAATGAAAGTGAAGATTTGGATAAATGAAAAAAATTCTAATTGCATTCTTAGATTTTTGTGTCCAATCTCCTCACATTTCTAAGATTTCTATTTCACCCCATCTTGGGTTTCAATGGGAAAAAATTGAAATCTCACATTATTTCTTCTCATTCAAATAGATAAGAGGTTTCAATTAATTAAAATTGGTATGCAGTGCATATCATAGATTTTTTATAGTTCCTTCACTGACTATAAATAAGTGTGTGGAAATCATTTATTTGTTTACGAACTCCATTTCTTGACAGAAGAAAGTAAATTTACAAAATATGGAAAAAAATGCCTTGGAAGAAGTTGTGTTGAAAAAATTGAACACTACGAATAAATTAATGTATGTAAACCATCTTAATGTTGGAATTTTTTTGAATTAATTTATATTTTTTCTTAACCAAACCGTATGTGTTGTTCAATACTGTGTACGATAAAAAAGCGCAGAAGAAAGGAAACTTAAATACAAAGAAATAGACATGGATGCTTATTAAGAATCAAAGACACAAATATATTGACAATACAACATTGTTTGCCAATGTGTTTACATGGCACATAGTTATAGAAATAAATTTGAGTCACAAAACCTACAATTTTTTAGGTTATTTTGGCTCTTATCAGACTTGAAATGCTTGGTAGGTCTAGACATCCAAATTTGATCACTCCCATATGGTCAAATTCATCCCCTTTACCTGCCTATTTCATTAATATTAATTAAATAACTTATTTAATTAATGTTTCCCCTTTCCCTAAGGTTCCTAAAGTATTTAATTTTATAATTAAATACTTCACCTTTCATCCTTTCTCTAAATTAAATAAATACATCAATTCATTTAATTTGGTCATTTAGCCTTTCAGAATTTAAATCAATTTTAAATTCCTCTTTTTTCTCTCTCCTTGTCACATCCTCCATAACCCTCTTCTAATCTGTATTAGTTTAATTAATCCATGATTAGGATGTGTACACCTTTAATCAGGATTAATGTCACATCCTCCATATTTGGCCACTTGCCTCTAATCCCTCATTAATCTTCTTAATCACTTGTTTGCACAATCTTAATCTAATCACATGCCATCTTTGGCATGTACTCCAAGTCAACCTTTCATAAGTACTTTCCCTTTTAAGCCTTGACCTCTACCCCATGTGAATTTAAAATTCATATTTATTCATTCAATGCATTTCTCTTCCCCATGCAAGTTGTTGGGAAATTCTAAATTCTCCCACTTGTCACATCAGTCACATGGGACAAAGGCTTCCTTTATAAGGGCCTTGTCTTATCCACAAGGTTCTTTTCAACCTCCTTTATAAGGACATTGTCTTATCCACAAGGTTTTTCTCATCATGTGAATTTAAAATTCACATTTATTATCCCAACCACTTTTCCCTTCCAATCATGTGAATTTAAAGTTCAAATTTATTCCTCCAACAACTTCTCTCTTCTCGATGATGATGTGTGAGGAATTCTAAAATTCTTCACATGTCAACATCCTTCGCACATAGGGAAAAGAAGTTCATTTTTGAGGAAATCTTCTCCCCATCCCAAGGTACTTGCAAGTACCTCCACCTCACATGTCCTTTTTCTAACTCATTTGTCCTTGTAACACCTCATTCTCCACATGGCAAGATGTGAGGGCTTGTGAGTCTTCAACTCACCACAACCCTTCATCTTTCCCATGTTGGAAAAATCTTGATCATCCATTTCTCTATAGATTCTTCCCTTAAAATGGAATATTTTCTCTTGATTCATTCATTCATCACATTCAAGCTCAAGCATTCAAGCACTCATACTCAAGCATTTTGCAAGCAATTTCATATCCTCCATTGTTGCATGTTTCAAGCTCTCATCACTTGTATTTGCATTCATCCATCAAAATACCCAAACAACTCATTGCATCCATTATCTCATCTAGATCATTTTGCATCCATTTTTAGTCCATTTACCATCAAGGAGCACACATATCATCAACTATCAAAGGGCCAACCAGGGAGCAACTCATACAAGGTATAAATCTATTTTTCATCTTTATTTTGTTTGAGTTTAACGTAGCCCAATCTTGAGGTGTGGAACTGTTATTCGTTTCTTTTTCTTTCTGTTGTGCATCTTCTAGGATAGGTAAATAATGCTACTCACATTTCTGGCACTCTTGGTGGGACCCAAAAAATGGGTCTTTTTGCTTTCACATTTGTTGTTGTTTGATATCTTCTAGGGTCAGGTTACACAAAGGCGACTCTGTAATAGACAGGGGCGACCTTTCCCTAAACAGGGGCGATCCTACCTTAGGATAGGCGAACCTGCCCCAAGACAGGCAACCCCGACCTGAACAGAGGTGAACCTGCCTTGCAGAGTCACTCATCTGAGCAATAGAAGCAAAAACAATTCCTTGTTTTCTGCACAGAGGCGACCCTGCCCAAAACAAGGGCAACCCTGCCCTAAACAGGGGCGAACCTACCCTAATAGGGGAAAACCTGATCTAAACAAAGGAATTTGTGAGTTTTTACTAATATTTGTGCAGCTATATCCATGCTTGTCGAAGATCAGAGATTGAAAAACTTCTAACTTTTTTGTTGCAGGACGAATGAGCCAAGTTATTAGTTAGATTGTTTGTCTTTCATTTTTCATACTAGTTAGGCACAATTTTAAGTAGGAGGGAGTCAATATTTTGTGTGTTTTTCTTGTCAAGTAAGCTATTGACGTATCCAATCCCCTTGTGCCATTTGGTGATCCTGGGTGAAGAGAAATTGTAGCTTACTTAGTCTTTTTTGTAACCCAAAGGGGCACTACTTTGTTCAAGCTTTCCCCTTGTACTTTGCGTGAGCCTGGGGAGTAGCCGAAAATGGTTAGTCTTCTCTTTTTAGTGGGACCTACTTGGGGATTTCATCACCCCAAGGGACGATCCCAACCACGCGTACTGGCAGAGTATATAAAGGGGGGAGAGCCAAAGTTGTACCCCAATCCAGTCACGTCATGTCTGGCAGAGTGTCGAAGCTAGGGTGATACCTAGATAAAATGCAAAGAGTTGGTCTGAGCCTTCAGTATCCCACTAGGGTTCCTGACTCATGCTTGTAGATGGGCTAGTGTTCACGTACCATACGTATATCAAGGACTCCCTAGTTTTCCTTGTTCAGCCTAGTTAGAGGACCGTGTTGGCCATACCCTTCATACTAATCTTAGGATTATGTTGTTTGAACTATCATTTTTGTGTGAAACTAGTGAATTTATGTTCAGTCAAGTCATCCTTACCTTTTTCTTGTTGTTTTTTGTGTTTTTGGTTATTTTCCATAGTCGTTTTCACCTAAGTCAAGTTCACGTTTGTTGACAGAGGCAACCCTACCCTGAACAGGGGTGACCCTACCTTGAACAGGGGCGACCCTGCCTTCTGTCTCAACCATTCCTCAGCCTATTTCTGTCAAAATTGTTTATCTTTTACTGAACAGATGACCTTTCCCTCAACAGGGGCAACCATGCCCCTACTTGGGTAATTTTTCACTCTAAACAGTTAGTCCCACCTCCTGTTCGATCATTTTTTTAATTTGTTTTCCCATTCTGAACATCCATTTCCTCGTTCCAACCATCTGTTTCCCCATTTTGAGCATTTGTTTCCTCATTCTAACTACCCATTTGGTCATTCCGATTATCTATTTCCTCATTTCAAGTGTCCATTTCCCCATTTTGGGTATCCATTTGCCTATTTTGAGCATCCGTTTGCCCATTCCGATACCCCATTTTCCTGTTTTAAAGGTTTGTTCACTCATTTCATTAGTGTGTTTGACCCTTTTCTGATTTAGACAAGTCCATAAACTAGTTGGGCGATCTTGACTTAAGATAGGCGACCTTGCCTAGTAGATAGGTGACCTTCACTAGTAGATAGGCAACCTTGTCCTCTAGTTGGGTGACCCTGACCTCCTGATAGGCAACCTTGACCTCTAGTTGGGTGAACTTGACCTCCAGATAGGTGATCTTGACCTCTTGTTGGGCGACCCTGACCTCTAGTTGGGAAAACCTGACCTCCATTTGGGTGACCCTGACCTCCATTTGGGTGACCTTTCCCCCTAGTTGGGCAATCTTCCACCTTGGTTAGATGAGTCCGATCTTTATCCAACCATTCTACATCTTTCATTCACCCATAATTTGCATCTGCATTCTCTGAGGTTCATTTTTTATCATTTGAATCATATAGGTACATCATAAAGCATCTCTAGATCACATATCCCCCATCATTTTCTCAATCCAAATCCTCTAGTGAACTTCACTTGAAGTTATTATACAAATTGACCTATGTTTTTGAATTGATCGCCATCCTACAACATCTGCTTAGGATTGCCATCCATCCTGAGTCAGTCATCATCATTTGTCCCAATCAATCCACTTCCATCTCAAGTTGGATTCGATGCCGCAATCATCTATCTATCCTTAATCTGATCAATCAACACCTTAAGTCACCTAGGGTGATTTCTGAACTTGGTTTAGAATCCCTTCTATCATCTAATCTTACCAATCGTTTCATCAACCAACCTTATCCAATCATCCAATCTATCAATCTAATCCAATATTATCCTTATCCAATCACCCAATCAACTAATCCATTATCTAATCTAATGAATCCTTCGATCGTCATTTAGGTCATCTCTGCATTGCATCTTAGAGTTTAACCGCATCTTAACTCACCTAGTAGTTTTGCACTTTCATGCTCGTTCAGACTCGATCACAAGCCAAGAAACAAATGGACGAACAACAAGCCAAGGTTCCCACCTACATATCCCTCAGGATCCCAACAACACTACAAACATCCCACAAGATACCAACAACAGTGTAAATATCCCTCAAGATCCCAATAACGATGCATCATCACAATCCAATACTAACATCCAAAACACCTCACCGCTCAGAGACGAGAACATGGTCAATCAACCCGAAGTCACCATTGACAAATACCTAATCAATCCCGCTAATGTTCAGATGACAAATCACCTCCTCAACGAGCATGGGGATAAAATTCTTGCCACTCTGATCATGAAAGGAGTCAAGTCATCATGCGATTTCAATGTGTCACAATATACCGACACCCAGTCTCTTTCTGCACCACAAGAACCGCAAACTTCTTAGAACATTCCTGGAAATCCATATGTCCCCAAAGGTGCACCTATAGATAATTGGTATCATCCTAAGTTCGTAAATTATGTGATACATCAAGTCACTAGTTATCCTTGCCTCCCATCCATAGCCCCTACGACACCACCTGATCCTAATAACCCCTATGCCTATGACATGCCACAGAACATTATGTCTGCTCCACCACTCCCACCTCAGCATCCTAGTCAACCAGCTGTCAATATTGGGGGCACTCCAATCCTTGCATTAATGCCACCTCCAAGACCTACACCCATTGGCAATCTACCACCGCCACCTCAAGGTAACATCCCTACATTTCAGTAGCCTCCCATCAATCCTCAACAATCCACTGCATTGCAAGCACCGCCACAGCATATTGTTGTTCCTTCACAAGTAACATGTCACAACATGTTGTTATTGTTGCTATCTCATCTCAACCACCATATCAACAACCTCCACAACATCAACCGCCTCCGTAGCAAAACATTACCATTCCACAACAGAATGTTTTGATTCCACAGCAACACACTACCGTTCCTACATAACCCTCGCATCAAGTGACTCAATTTGCATTGCAACCTTCACAACCATCCCATGATGCCTTTGTTGTAGCCCCATAGTAGCAACACATTCCATCTCGGCCATCTTATCAACAACCACCATAGTAGCAACAAGCACCTCAGCATACACATGTTCCCACGCAAATGCAACAGAATCCCCTCACACAATATCTCTACCATCCGTCAAACACACACACCGCCTATGCTGCTACGTCCAATCCTAATGCAAATATCCATGTGGCCTCTCAGAATCCACCACAGACTCAACACCACTTTACACTAATCCTCCACAATCACACACGAATCCATACCAACAACCGTCTAATCCACAACCACCTCTGTATACTACACAACAGCCCAATGTTGTGTACAATTACCAATCCAATCCATACTACACTCAACAGTAGCCCTCATACCAACAAGGTGCTCTGTCCACGTCCTATACGTAGAAATAGCCATCTTATCAACAGGACACTCAATCCACATCCTATTATCAGCAACTGTCACCTTACCAGCAAGGGGCTTCCATGCCATCATACTATCAAGCTGCTACATAGTATCAGTATGGTGCTCCATCCACTGCATATTATCAACAACAACCACCATACCACCAAGCAGCTTCCACCTCTTACCATAAAAAAATTTCATCCTCATGTCCACCTTACATCAATATGCAATTTGCATACGCCAATCAATACCAACAAATACCTTCATATACACCTCAACCCGCTTATAATCCAACTATTGCCACCCCGTCCTCATCATATTAGCAGTATCCTCCATACAATCAGCCTAATCCATCTAATCCAACTCCCACAACACCTATCAATAAAGATCTGGAAGAATTCAAAGCTACATTGAAGGACTTGCAAGTAGGGACCAACAACCAATTGTTTAAGTTTGAGGACATTTGTCCCTATCCATTTGATCCCTCTATTTCATTGGTTCCTTTCCTGAAGCATTTGAAATGCCAAAATTTGATAAATATAAAGGAACCAAATACCTCAAAGCTCACCTTCAAGAGTTTTATGCCCACTGTTAAGAGGTCATGCAAAATGACAAATACCTCATGAGATTGTTTCCTAGAATTTTACAAGGAATAGCTCTTGACTGGTTCATGGGTCTCGAGAAAGGATCTATCAAGTCCTTTGTAAAACTTTTAGAAGAGTTTTTCTCCCACTTCTCCTTCAATTTGGAGAAGGATATTGATACGTTAGACCTCCTGAAGGAAAAGCAGCGTGAGAGAGAAACCTTTACGAGCTATCTTCAAAGATGGCAAGCCCTAGCTAGTCACATGAAATCTTTGTTAGGGGAAAAGGATATGGTCACCCTGTTCATCAAAAACTCTCATCCAGATATGGCCCACAACTTTAGACTTCACTGTGTCACGACCTTCGTTGTGATAGTGGAGAAAGGTCCCATCCTTGAGAGAGCTTTTATTGCTAAAGGGCTAGTCAAAATATTTAACTTTGATAAAGAGAAGTCATCAGGGCATAAGTCTTGTTATTGGAATAAGAAAAAAAACATTTTCAATGATGGTGTCACTGACACTAAACATGTCCAAGTAGCCAATGCTTCCCAGAAGCCACAATATCCTCCTCCTCAGCAGTCAAATCCTCATGCCATATCAGTGCCTCATGGGGCACTATGTCCATCCCAACAATCCAATCAGAATAACCAAGGGAATGGCAAACGCCAATTCACTCAACTAGGGGAACCTCTAAGTGTCGTGTTTAATAGGCTTCTTCAAGTCAATTACCTGATTACATATCCTATGACCAAGCCACCCGATGAATCCAAGCCTAAACCATCCTAGTTTAAAGAAAATGAATATTGTGAGTTCCACAAGATTAAAGGGCATACATTGAATAATTGTCAAAGTTTGAAAATGTACATCCAGGATCTCATAGATTGGGGTGACATACATGTGGATGCCAACACACCTTTGTCCAATGCTCAATTCTAAATATATCAAAATTATTTCCCTAAGCATAACCAAGGTCCTAGTACATCAAACTCAAACCCAGGGCTTAGCAACAATAATGACCAAAATAACATCACCAATAACATCAGTTCCAAAAATGTGCCACTCAATTATCAAGGCATTGTCATGCACATTGAACAAGTAGAACGGTGTGTATCTATGATACATGTAAAGGAAAGGATCCACAATGTGTTGTAACCACCCATCGAACCCGCATCACAGTCCCTAGAGCCTCCATGTCCACCCAGCCATAGCTTGTGAATTCTTAATACAACATTCTTGACCATCTAGGAAAGACTTCGACATAGATATCCATTCTAGATCTGCTTAAGTCTTCTCCCGCACACCAAGAAATCCTAAATAAGGCCTTACGAGACACCCAAGTTCCTAATGATGTGGACCCTACACAATTTCAAGCATTGGTAGGGCACCTCTCCACCAACTACCAACTAGGTTTTAGCCAAAATGGCATGCCCTGCATTGACTCTAATCATAATTGTCCCCTCCATCTAGAGGTCCTTGTAAATTGGTATAAAATAAAGAGGGTCTTGGTAGATAATGGTTCTTCCCTAAACCTTTGTACATTGAAATTCATAAAACTGGTGGGATACACCCATGCTGATTTAAATAATCAAGTCATCACAATCAAGGCGTATGATAATGCAGAGTGTGATTCTGAAGGAACAATATGTCTTCCAATCTAGGTTGGGCCAATTGTACAGTATACTACATGTAGAGTCCTTGATCTGGAATTACCCTATAACCTACTCCTCAACCATCCATGGATTCATGTCATGCAAGTTGTTCCATCCACATAACATCAATGTCATAAATTCCCATTCAATGGGGTATAAGTTACCATACACACGGATCCCCAACCATTCGAATATTGTCATGCATTAGAAGCTTATTTTCCTCATTCCCACTACTATCCTGGAGTGGAAATGGGACCGCCGCAGACATCATCATCCCACTCATCTACCACCGCACTAGCCACTACATCCTCCAATCTATCATCCACATTTGATCCCACCATTACCAAAGTCTAGATTATTAACAAGGGATGTGGTTAGTATGAAATGCATACAACTTTGAATGTGGAAACCATGTCACCATCACCACACACATATGGCCAACCTTCTTAGTCTACACCAAAGGCAGAAGATAAGATTGTCACTTTGAGTTCCAAAAATGTGGGAACCAGCACTTACCACTCTCCTGGGGTAAGACAAGACACACCAGAAGATGACATAAGCCAATGGGTCTACCTTGAGGAACCTGACCCCTCCCCTTCTTTGAAAGAATATTTCCAGGAGAAATTTCCTTGGCCCTTTAAGTTTACAGAGAAGTACAATTATCAGGGAGGAGGCCTTGGCGCTGAAGAGCAAGGAAGTAAACACCATATTGAGGCTACAATAAGACCGAGATACTCGGGTTTGGGTCATGACACCAAACAAAAGGGACCTATAGCATCATCTAGTGCCTCTAACAACATTAGTGAGAGTAACAATCTCCTTGAAGACATACCAGAGGAGGAATCCATTATATATGCATACGATGATGTAGATCACACTGACCTTTCTTCCATGTTTGACTGCTTACACATTTGCACCATTAGCCTATCCCTTAAACATCTTGAACTCATAGACTAGGACCTACATGGTAGCACACCTATCGATACCTTTCCTTTAGTAGATTAGTACGTACATCTTATGGGATTGGAGGAAGATGAACACCCTAACCACAAAAGAAAAAAGAAGTAAAATTGAAAGAGGTCACCTAGCGAAAACCTCACTGAGGCGCTTCTTGACCTAGAAAAAGTAAAAACAAAGGGTGTATCTAATGGAATAAACCTCGATGAGGCACTAGAATATGGGGATGTTTATCTTCCCCTTGTAGGAACTCAGTTCTCTGAATGATCATCCATCCTAATTGAGGAAACATAGGAAATAAATTTGGGAACTAAAGAGGATCCCAAAATTACATATGTAGGCAAAGCACTATCAAAGGAAGAACATTCTACTATCACCAAGCTTCTCAAAGAAGGAATCATCAATTTTGCATGGACATATTCAGACATGCCAGACCTTGATCCCACGTTAGTAGTACATCACTTGGACGTACATCCTGATGCCAAACCTATCAAGAAAAAGCTCTGGAAAATGCATGACCAAGTAGCTCTACTCATTAAGAAAGAGTTGGAGAAGCTATTAGAAGCTGGGTTCATAAGGCCCATTGACTACTCGGATTGGATCTCAAACATAGTGCTTGTAGCCAAACCAATCGGCACTATCAGAGTATGTACAAACTTCATGACCTCAACAAGGCTTGTCCCAAAGATGATTGTCCTTTTCCAAACATCAACTTGCTAGTTGACCTCACTGCGAGATGAGATGCTTTCCCTCATGGATGGCTTCTTCGGATACAATTAGATCATAATTGCGCCTGAAGACCAACATAAAATAGCTTTCACTACACCATTTGGCACCTTCTATTATAATGTCATGCCCTTCGGTCTCAAGAACACAGGGGCAACCTATCAGTGAGCCATGACCATTGTCTTCCATGATCTCATTCACACCTTTATGGAAGATTATGTTGATGATCTGTTAGGAAAATCCAGAACAAGGGAAGAGCACCCGATGGTCCTTAAGAAGATCTTTGAGCATTTAGAACATTACAAACTATGGCTAAATCCAAAGAAGTGTGTCTTTGGAGTCACATCAGGAAAACTATTGGGTTTCATTGTCTCCCAAAGAGGCATAGAGGTTGATCTAGCGAAAGTCAAGGCAATCCTGGATATGCCTCCACCATGCAATCTTAAACAGTTAAGAAGCCTTCAGGGTAAGCTACAATCCATCTGGTGATCCATAGCTCAATTGGCTGATGAATTCTAGTCATTCACTCCTCTCCTAAAGAAGGATACCGGCCTTTAAGTGGAATCAACAGTGTCAACTTGACTTTGATCAGATCAAAGAGTACTTGGCCACCCTCCTATCTTTATGCCACCGATTCTGGGTAAACCACTCTTGTTGTATATTTCTGCTACTTCAGTAGCACTAAGGGCATTGTTGGCACAACATGATGAGTCATCAAAGGAAAGAGAAATCTACTACATCAGTCGGACCCTTGTGGGTTATGAGTTTAACTATTCCCCAATGGAAAAATCTTGCCTAGCCGTGGTTTTTAGTTCGTAGAAACTCCAACATTACATGCTCAATCATCCAGTAAATATAATCTCCAAGGTCAATCCACTCAAATATTTGCTATCCAGAACAACTCTGATTGGTCGCATGGCTAAGTGGGTCATGCTTCTGAATGAATTTGATATAGAATATGTTGATCGAAAAGCTATTAAAGGACAAGTGATAGTGGATCAACTAGAAAAATCTCCCCTGGTAGATGCCTATTCTTTGACAATAGAATTTTTGGATGAAGGATTCTTCACAGTAACAGAAGTAGCCACATGGACCCTTTTTTTTTTATGGTTCATACACACACAATGGATTGGGGCTAGGAATCTTGTTCATCACCCCTCAAGGTGATTATATACTGAAGCCATGCAGGCTGCCCTTTCCATGCACAAACAACATAGCTGAGTATGAAGCTCTTCTTACTGGCCTTAGAATGATAATCCAATGGCATATCACACACTTGAGAGTCTTTAGTCATTCCCAATTAATCATCAAATAGGTCAACGATGAGTTTCTGACAAAAGATGATAAGCTACTACCTTATAAACGCATGGTAGATGAATTCAAAAAGTATTTCACCTCTATCTAGTTTAAACAGATTCCAAGAATGCAGAACAAAGCAGCAGATGCCATGGCTACCATTGGCTCTTTAATTGACATGCCTAAAGACAAAATAGAGTGTGAGTTCCTCGTTGAACAACTCTTAATCCCATCCTATGATATCTCTGAAAGTGAGATGGTGTGCGACATTGTAGGTCCTACGTCACCATG